>OU015469.1:6057740-6159682 GCA_907164805.1 Brachyptera putata
ATTTTTTTTCATCAGCCATTGAAAAAGTCAACTGTTTCCGAGAGCTTGTGAATAAAGGAACACCATCAGAGTTGAAACTTAAGACATGTTTCATCTTTGTATCACATTCAGAATGTGAAAGGAGCAATTAGGTGCATTCATTTTTTAGAATATCGTGTTTGTAGAGCTATTGCTATTTTTACGTATCTCTGCAGCCATATCTCACATATGCTGCATTTGCCTAGTTACTTTTTTTCTTGTTGAGGAGGGGAACGAAATCTTGCATGAGTTCTTCTGGACGATCCTTCACCATTCTGGCCAAGATTCCAGCTGATTGGCGGATTCTTACCGACTACATCCTCTCCTCACTTCTGTCACCACCTTGGGACCACTTTCGTATTCCTTCTGGGTGGTGACGAGTCTAGCCTCTCTGGCTCCTACTTTCCGCTATACGACTTGAGAAACAACTGGATTGATTTTTTTTGTCTTCCATTTCTATTTCCGCTTACTCTCCATACCTTTGTGATGTATGCTGGAACTTTATTCCACTACTCCCAACGGCCTGATGTTTCCGAGTCCCACCTATCCTGCCATTCGACTAAAAGCCTCATTCTTGCTGCTCTCTTTTCTTCTCTTTTGCGTTCTTCTCTTCTATTTTGCGTTCTTTGCTGCCACCGCCCGTGCACCGGTCGTAAACCTCCTTTTCTCCTTCACCAGAAGATCCATCGGCGGTGTGGAGGCTTAAACGGGTGCAGCACTCTCAGTTACAGTCCTGTATGCTGAGATGATCCGCAGTGCACCTGTCCTCTGAACCCTCGCCAGTCTGCGACGCTCTCCTTGCTTTTCTAATGTGTCCGCTCATACGTCTGATGAGTAAAGGATTTTTGAGTGAATCACACTGTTGAGGAGCCTTCTTTTCCACTCTTTCGGGCCACCGACGTTTGGCATGGGGCGCGACAGTATTGCTGCCGTTGATGCCACTTTCTTCACAACTATTTGAATGTGATCTGAGAAATTCAATTTGCGGTCTATCTGAACGCTCAAATACCTGACTGATCTGCTCCGTCGTATGGCCTGTCCATTTATCTCGAGTGCTGGCGGGTCGGAGACTCGCTTGTCAGTGATTAACACTGCCTCCGTCTTGTGTGCCGCGAGTTCCAGCCAGTTTCCCACTCTACGAATTACTTCGTTGGCCTTTATTTCCAACAGCTCCGAAACATTTGCCAGCACAATGGCCTCCACGTCGTCTACAAAACCTACCAGTTCACATATCTGGAAGGTCGAGATTGAGGAGACCGTCGTACATGGAACTTCCTTGTAGGTAATCGTTTGCTTACCTTCTCGCAGCTCTTCCTTCGTGAAGAGCGGAACTTCTTCTGCTCTCGGGATGTGATTTCAAGCCTGGATGCATGTATCGGGAACAAGGTGTTGACGATGTTCCTCATTCTCTCTGTATTCGTGATCCCAGGAATCTGTTGTCTGCCGAACATCTTTTTGGATACTAACCTTTACGGCAGTCCCCATGGATACTCATCAACAGATCGACAAAGCTCTTTCCAGCACTTCACTTTGCTCTGTTTGATTGCGTACTTGAGTTCCTTCCGAGTACGTCTGAATTCTTCGTGCAAGGCCTCTTCTTCTTCAATTGTGGCTTTTTTCTTTGCATCTTTCGTCGCGCGGCAAGGCACTCCCTTCTGAGTACCGCAATTTCTGGGGTCCACCAGTAGACTGGTTCCCTCTGTCGGGATATAGGTTTCCTCCTCGGCATCACTTGATCGCAAGCGTTTGTCATGACTGATACTACTGAATCGGCAATTTCTGCGGCAATCTGAGTGTCAAGAATTCTCAGCTTATTGTCACGCAGTATTTCCCTCAATAGTGTTTTATCCATCCTACTTGTTACCCACCCTCGATGTTAGCTTTCTCCCTGCTCTTTGTAGCTGTCATCCGGCTTTCCTCCATAAAAGGTATCGTGCTCTGATCGTAGATCGTTCAGGAAAATGAGATCTAGTCTCGCTGCGAGCTCCGATATCGCACCACCGCGACGATCTATCCTGGTCGATCCAAGTAACTAGTACCTAGTTACTAGTTGGCGCCCAGTTACTAGAACCCGAGAAAAGAACAAGCTTTGCCAATGTAGTCTACTTCTTCTATATGTATTGGGTAGATAGGCCTACCGTACTTATGGTGGACAGCCGTTGACAGAACGCAGACATGAAAAACACAGTAGGGAATACCTACTCTACTGTGACCAAGGCAACAGACGAAACGTCAAAAACCTCGTGTGTTTTTATCTCTGTGTTCTATCAACGGCTGCAACACCACCATAAGTAGTCCTATCTACTTGTGAACCTCGGTAAGCTGCTGTTCTCTCTTTCCCTTTCACCCAATTCAAATATCAAGCCTCGGGCTATTTTCCTATACACACCAGTCTACTTCTTTATCGCAGTCTACCCCTCCTCTATACAGTTTACCCCTCAATGCAGCTTCCCCCCACTCAGTTTACCCCCCAACACGGCTTGCAGGGAGCTGCGCAGGCAGGGCAAGAGCGTCTACTGGCTGGCCAAGTCTCGCAAGGTGAAGACTCAGGAGTTCCGGCCCTGCCTCGGGCTGCTCAGGGACGAGTTCCGCTTGAAGCAGTACGGCATACCCGTCATGGACCATAGTCTAATAATATTCTCGGTATCAAGGTCTGACCATGCGGCAGTCGAGTTCTCGTTCGGCTCGCGCATGACGTCACGCAGTACACACTGGCCGGCCGGAACTCCGATCTCCCCATGCTAAACTTACACGCGTCTTGCTTACATTCAAGTTATTCCCATGTTTGAATATTTCATTCTATATTCACGTTAATAATTACGATCGTTCGAAATAGTTCGTAAATAGTTCGATCAGATCAGGTCAGGTCCGAGTCGGTACTAACCTGACCTTGATGATAACCTTAACCGTGATAGCCCAACCCAGGCAGTTAGGTTAGGAAGCGTTAGATCAGGTCAGGTCCGAGTCGGTACCAACCTGACATTTATAACCCTAACCATGATAGCTAAACCCAGGCAGTTGAATCAGGTATCACGTAGAGGTAAAACTTCATTCGTATTTCCAAACTCACTACTGTATAACATTTTCCAACATACATTTGTTGGTGGTGTAGGCTAAAAATGATCCCATTAAAAACTCAATGTTGATATCATTGACTGGGTTGTTGCATACCTCGGTGATACTTATTACTCACGCAATATAGATTATATATCTAATGTAGATTTCCATGGGCATAGTTACAATGAAAAATCGAGACAGTGGCATAACCAAAAGGAATTCTATTTAGAATTTCAAGAAAAAATATATTTTGATTTCTTTTCTTCTAAACGCCTTATTCAATCAATGTGAAACTCCGTGACTGAGTGTATTGACCTAATGATAACATTCAGTAGGAGTTTCGAAATGATCGAAGATTTTTATTCTTCATTTTTTTTTAGAAATTACTCGAAAATATTTGTTTTGTTGAACCGATCAGGGAAAAACACTCAACACAGGAGGCCAAATCTTGAAACAGGCAACTTAGAACGCCTAGCGATCATTCAAATTGCAGTTAAAACTAGAGATCCAAAATAAATCGTTTTCTGAATTTTTTTTCACTGACCAGTTTTTCAGGAGTTATACTTTCATAGTGCTAATGGATCAGTGATTGAATGGCTGATTGAATGAGAGAGAGGGAGAGCGACATGTAGTTGACTCATAGTACGCTGGTTGAGAACGCTAGCGATTTGAGTACTGTTCAAAATGGTAGTCTTGAGATCCAAAAGGCGCTCTGAGTAGCCTATGTGGGCGAGCTCAGCTACTTCCGGGCGTTTTGAAATATACCCAACCCGAAGTGTTCCGATTGCATTGACCAATCACACGGTTCGTTACAAAATCAGATACTTCCGAGGCGCTCATTTTTGCTGGTGTTGGCAGATTCAAGTAGGTTGAAAGACGAAAAGTGTGAGAAACTGTCAAAAGTTTTGACGTTTGTAGATTTGTGTCCACTAATTAATGATGAAAAGCGGCTTGAAGAGCAGTCAAGTGACCTGCCAACAGCAAAGTGCTCTTGTGAGTTATATAGAAGCGAATCATAAGCTATTTAGTGGGAAGCTAGATAATAGCTTCACTAAAATAGACAACACTAAGGCCTGGGATGAGGTGACCACCAACCTCAATTGGTTGGCTCAACGAAAGACGTACAGAAATGGGAAGCGGTATGTAATAATAACAATTTTCAAAAGTATCGTGCTTAGGCCTACCTCTTCCAGAAGGTAGGGCTAAGCGTAGGCGTAGTCATAGAATGGTCATAGTGAGGTGCATTGAAATAATGGGCTAGGACCCTATCAACTTACAAATCAATAGCACTAGGCCTAGGCCTAACAATACAATCATTGTCACATGCTCTATAGGTATGTAAAAAGGCCAATGCTATGCTCCAGATCACTAGGCCATGACCTACATCATTGAGTTTATTAGCTATAAACTCAATGCCTACACAATGTACAGATTTGATGAGATGGGTGTAGGCCTATGCCTATAGCTGGGGCCTCCAGGTAATACGAATCCAATTCAATTTTTTGATAGTAGACCTTGCCCTAGGGTGTGTGAAGTGCAACAATTAAGTCTCATCAGCACTGTTATCTGTGAATTGTGAAAACGGTTTTCAAGTCAAGTCAAGAACACTTTATAATAACTACGTCAGAAAGATGGGACATTGCTGCATCAGAGAGAAAAAAGGCAAAGGCACTTCTTTCTCTTGCTGCTGTTGCAAAAGAAATGTTTTTGAAATAAAAAAAGTGATGTAATAGTAGAAGACAATACCATAATAATTTTTAATAAAAACAACTGCCTTAGATTGCAATATCGGTGTTTTATTACTAAGAAAAACCCTTATAAGAAATATCTTTAACTATATACCGGTATATATATATATATATATATATATATATATATATATATATATATATATATATATATATATATATATATATATATATATATATATATATATATATATATTAGTGATTCCTCCGGGTAACAAACCAGGAACCGGGTACCCGCCGAAATTGAAATTGAAATGTTAAAATCGAAATGAAATAACTTTTCATGTATTATAATATTTGTATAATTATAGTACTTGAGAGATGACTAGTTCTGTTCAGATTTTAGGTGGAATGTTCCCTTACTAAACGAGCTCTAACTCTTTCTCCTGCAACTAAAACAGGGTTCCGTCGTCTATTCCGTTGCACGTCTTCCTCATTCTCCTCTTCACTCTCACTGTCACTCTCACTTGAATCCGCATAGTCCTCTTCATCACTATCTTGCTCTAATGCTACACCTTCATCAATACATTTGTTGTGCAAAACGACGCATGCATTGACAATGCAGGACGCCATTTCTGGGTGGTAGTGTAATACTCGGTGTTTAATATTGCACCGAAAGCGTGCCTTGAGTAGCCCATTGCACCTCTCTATTGTGCAACGCACAGTCATTTGTCTATTGCTGAATAATTGTTCTGGAGAGTCTGGCTGTGGATTTGGGTGGGGTATCATCATCCATGGTTCTAAGCTGTAACCCCCATCACCAAGGAGGAAGCAGTCCATTCTCTTGTCGGCCTCGTACTTCGCAACTAATGCTGGCCGTAAGTTGCAGAAGCGCCAAATGAATTTATCGCTGGTGCTTCCGGGATGTAGCGAATTGACATGCATAATACGCATGTTGGCATTGCAAACAAGTTGCACATTAATTGAATGGTACCCTTTTCTATTCAAGTAGTTTAGATCCTCGGCTGGAGGCGCAATTATTGCGACGTGGGTGCAGTCGATGATACCAAGTATACCTAGTAATAACAATTTCAATTATGTAATCTCAAACTGTGGTAGGACACCTTTAGTAGCTGTACTTGACTCTCACTATTCATTTCCAAACAGCAAGTTTAATTGCACGACTTTAATAGGCTATTCAGGTTTTTGAAATAGGTCATATGCGCGCGGTACGCTTAAACTGTTCCATAAGAACGAGTCGAAGAAATATTGAGACCGAATCATAGTAGGCATCATAGGATGGGCAGTATGGGTCATCACAATATTTTCAAACAGCCTTGATAGCTGTTCTTGAGTAAATAAATAATTGTTAAAGTAGTCTAGACATGTCGACACGCCTTCAAAGTTTAAACCCTAATACCAACTAATTGGTATACCGGTAGATGATTTTTCAAATATGTACCATATAGATTTTATATTCTTATACTCTGTAGATTACCTTTTCCATTTTCAACTTTTAGTATGAACCAACGAATTAGAACCTACGTGTAGCCCATTTGTCATGGAAGTTGTACTGGCAAACTAAATTATCCATTTACATTATTTATCCATTACCGTAGTGTTTTTATATATTGTATACAAAGTAATGAGAATAGAGCGGATTCCTCGTAGCAACATGTGCCCCACTACTGGTACCTGCCTAATGATGTACATTTCAACAGTACAGTACAATATTTAGTAATAGCAAATTAAATTATGATTAAATTATAAAATTATTCACCTGGGAAATGGTACTTGTTGTAAAATCCACGTGTGACTGCAGCTTGTTCTGCAGCGTCTACTGGAAATCCAACATACGCTGGAAGTAGTATGTTCAAGGCATTTGTGACTTCGTCTATGGCCCGGCTTACAGATTTTTGACTCAACGATATGTAGATGTAATTTCCAATTGAGTCTTGGTATCCCCCGATTGCGTAGAATCGCAGAGCGGCAATAACCTAGTGCAAGGTTCAACAAGGAGAACTATTAATATTAAGCTAAAAAGTAAACTAGAGTAGGCTATGTGCATCATTTGAATAATTCTGGGTCTTGACCTAGGCCTACATTGAAAAAATATCAAACCTCATAGGGCCTATTTGATTTTTAAATACTATTGTGTCCATAAGGCCTACCATTTCAATGTCCAAGCCACAGGCTAGATTAAAGAGGAACCTTCATTACTCTATGCCCAAGCTTAGCTTGAGAGTAGGCCAATAGCATGTAGGCCTATGTAGACCTACCTAATCTTATTACTCAGAACCTTAATGCATACATGTATAGGCCTACAACTACTGTGTGTTTGTTATGACATGATATGTAGGTCTAGGTCCTAATCCTAGCGACAGACAGAAATTATATAGGTATGCCTAGACCTAGGCCAAGACCATGTGTTAATATTATAATATATAAACTTGCAATGAAAGCTATAGCAGGGTATAGATTAAAATGAGGATTGTGAACAACAAGATGAACAAATGCAATGCAATGAATAAATACCTTGGTCTTGACATCGATTGCTGAGGCTCGTGTTGGAGGATCAATAAATGGACTCAACTCTTCGATCAAATCTCTCACCATCTGCTTTTTCAATCTAAATATTTTTATACATTTCGTATCTGATAATTAGATGAGCGTAGCGAAGATTCTCATTCCATATACCGAAAAATTTTGGGCTTGGTTTTTATGTTTTTTGTTTTTTTTTTTTTTTCGTTTTTTAGTGTGTAATTTTGTACGCGGCATACAGGTCAGGAAAAAGTTTCAATCAACTCGAAACTTTTTTTACAAATTGGTGTTATACCAGAATAGGTTGGGATTGTTTTTCAGAAAAATCGGTCGACCGGTTTTTTCCGGAAAAAAATTGGAAAGTATGGAAATTCCCCATAAGAATAGGCCAGGGGAGAAATACTTGGAAATTATTTTTTTTCAAAAGCTCTCAAATTTATACTGAATGTGGGAAGAACTATCATACACATTTTAAACGACTTATGGAACAATTGGATGTGAATTAAGGAAGAAAACGCATTTTCAATGTACTTTTTCACACATCAATAAAAGCAATTAAGAAAGCAATTAAGAAACTATTAAATGTGAGCAACAAGTGTCACCAATAAATTAAAACGTTTAAAATCTGTGATGGATATGAAGAAGGCACTGGAACCATTGTTGGGAAACCAAGGTTTATATACCAACAGACAGCCGCGGTTTTTAAACCTTTGAAGTGATCCATGGCCTGTATATGTGCATTGAGCTGACAAAATGTTCTCAATTCTACATTTCCATACTTCTAAGCTCATCTCACAACGCATATAAGGCGTTTTCCTAGTGTTATAAAAGGATCTTCACGTACATGAAACCGTGGAAATACATCGATAGCAGCAATTTCTGCTACTTCTAAATCGCCAATAACTTGAATATTATTCATCAATTCATCCATTACAAATGGATCCTAACGAATTAATATGAATTCCAACGAAAACACCACTTTCAAAACTCCCGGAATCCTAAGACGCGAGGGAAAAGCTCGCGATCTAGAACGCCTGGCGTTTTGCAAGTTGAAACTCGAGACTAGCTTACGCGCTCTTTTGGGCGCTTTCATGAAAAAGATTTTTGAAAACGCTAGCGTTCTGAAAACGCCTGTGGCAGAAGGAAGACTGACGTCCAGCTATTTTGACAAAAAAGATCACACCGAGTTTTTATGACTTTGAGATGTTGTTTCGATATTTACGTTACAATACTGAGAAGTCCCAGTTTGCGTCTGCATCAAACCTCTCTTTAGTTTATTAATTGTTTCCGATAGCGGACTTCTTTTAGTTTATATCCCTGTGCATGTTAGCTCAAGTGATATGCTGCGAATGTAATCCTATATGTTTTATTTCTTAGAATTTTTCGTAGCGTGTTATGCGAGATGGCCCTGTGTCGGCCATCTCGCATTAGGGTAAAACATGTACAGGGTAGGTTTAGCCGTCAATTAGTTTAAGTTATTAGCCTATGTTATTAAGGCTAGTTAGGACGAGGGCTGTTTTGTGTGTGTGTACACTTGACCCAGGGAGACGGTAGGCGTGAACTTACCGTCTCATAAGAACTGTCGCTCGTGACGTATGTGGCCACTGCCAGGATATACGCTGCGGGGGACCGGGTCAAGTGTTCTAGTTTTAAGTATAGTTCTAATTATTTGTAAGGATGCTCGACCACCCTCATGGTTTGACTTTCATGAGAAAGATTGTTAGTTGGAATCAATTTGTTTTGACCAATGAGGGTGGAGAGACGAATTTGGGTGGACCAATGAGGTGTCACCAAATTCAAAATGTAATGTAAAATACTGAGAAGTGTGTGTTGGTAAAAATGTTGAGTTAGACAGTTCACCTTAGGCCTCCGTGGAACGCGGACGCTGAGCCCACGACGCGAGTGAGGACACCGTGGAACGCGGTAGTCCATCCCTCGTTCACCGTCGTGTGCGGGGTGAACCATCTTAGTTATTCATAATTCACATCAGTTCGCAATTATTAGTTCTACATTATTATTACAGAGTGCGAAACTCGTAAAGTGTCCGCGCGTGTCGCTTCGTCGTCGAATGAGTTATATTCGAACATTCCATTCGACGATAACACCTTATATAATATTTTACCCATAGACATATACATATATAACAGACACCTATTATTACGGAGAGATACTCGTGTGTCGACTACCATCGACGCTGACGCCGACGCCGACGCCGCTGACCCGTCCCCCGCGAAGGAAGTACGATACCTCCGAGAGGAAGGACGGTCCGCTGTAACCGCGCGGCTTCTACACCGGTCCCGGCGGAGCCCCGTCTTTTCGCCCCCCCTCCCCTTCGTGTACGACGGCGTGAAGCTACTAGCGTTTTATGTGCTACCGAAAACTTTGATTCAGTGTATTTTTTCTGTAATGTTTACCTGTTGTGTGTGTGTGTGTGCGTGTTTGTGTAAATCCCGGCAGCCCTCGAGTAAGTCATTAAAACTCGTACACATAAAGATAATTAATACTTTTCATTTTTTAGATAACCTTTCCCTTAGGCCAGAACCCGCACCCTTAGATTATTATACCGATTCTTGTCCATCAGACGGTCGGTCGCTTTACATTATATTGTATTTTAAAATAGATTATGTAAGCACGTTACTTTTTTCTAGGATTTTCAAGATATTTGGGTCCCAAAAGTCTGAAAATCACTCAAAAGAATATAGGAAACTTGCAAGATTTTTTTGTGCACAGCCATCACGATATCATTAATGTCGAGAGGGCTATGGAGGAACGAGACTTTCCACTGCCACTTGGTTTTTCTTGCATCCATGTCATCACAACTATCAAGGTCTCAAGAAAAAAAGATAATAAGATTTGAACCGTGGAAGTGTCTATTTCAAAACCGACGGAGATAGATAAATTAACATTTTACACTCACACGCTAAGGTAATCTTGGTAAGCCATTTCTCCGCAGGAGGTTCACAACAAATGCTATCCCTCGATGCAACATGATATTCTTCAATAACGTTCACAAATAATGCGATCAGTTCAAAGAACATCAAAAGTATTAATAAGCAATCATTTGTTGCCAGGCAATTGACAATGCTTCTTTTTGGTTACTTATAAATTGATTGATTGATTGATTTTTTTTATTGTAGTTAGCAAGAGTACACTTGATTACAACGTCAGTAAAATTAAAGTCAATAATTAAAAGATCACAGTCAAGATTAGACACATCGTCACAAAATAGAAGTACATATACAGATTACAGTATAAAAGACAAATATAATTTGAAGTACAAGATAATTTAAATTAGGTGTTAATAAACTCGTTAGTGCTGTAATAACAGTTTGTCAGAAGGTGAACATTTAGGGCTTCTTTGAACTGGCTCCTGGACAAGAGGCAGCGATGTCTGGAGGGAGCTTATTGTACAGCTTCCGGCCAGACTGAATGACGCCGTTGGCAGTTAGTTTCAGCCTGCAGAACTCGTGTCTCAAGTTGGAGGCACCCCGAGTTTGATGGTCGTGGAGTCTCTGGTCACTCTGGAAAAGACCGATGTTGTCGCGGGTGTAGAGGCATATTGCCAAGATATAAAGGCATGGCAGTGGTAAATTGAAAGTTCTCTGAATTTCACTTTACACGAAGAGTTGTACTCCAGAGAGAGCATGCTCCGTATCAGTTTTTTTTGAGACCTGAAAACTATTTCGCTGTATACAGTGGCATTCCAGAAAATAATACCGTACTGCAGGATAGACTGGGCATGAGCAAAGTATGCAGTTCGAATTGTGGAGATGTGGCACTGACGAGCTAAGGTCCGCATAATGAAGCGAACTTTAGCTAATTTTTCAACCAGGCAATCAATATGTGGTCTCCACGATAGTGTGTGATCGATTATTAGGCCTAGGAATTTGACGCTGTCACTCGTGCTGGTATTAGACAGTGACAGAGGATGTCCACAGTGAGGAGAGAAGGCAATAAATTCGGTCTTATTCTGATTTAGAAGAAGCATATTAGGCATGAACCAGGCCCCAAAGTCACCCAGCGTTGCGAGAAGCTCAACTGTAAGTGCATCGTTCGACTTGGCTTCTACCAAGGCGCTTGAATCATCAGCATACTGAATAATTGTCCTCCTGTCTTGAGCTGAAGAAACATTGGGAGCCAAGTCATTAACGAGAATAGAAAATAATAACGGCCCGAGAATCGATCGCTGCGGTACGCCACAGGTCACACGTTCCCAGGGCGACCAGTTCAGATTTCCTAGTTGCACACGTTGGAGCCTACCTGAGAGATACGACTCAATGAGTTCTCAATGACCATGAGTTATGACGTAGGCATTACCTGATTATTTGTCTGTCCTCTAGAGCTAGACCATGAGTTATGACGTAGGCATTACCTGATTATTTGTCTGTCCTCTACAGCTAGACCATGAGTTATGACGTAGGCATAACCTGATTATT
Organism: Brachyptera putata; assembly: GCA_907164805.1. Taxonomy (NCBI): domain Eukaryota; kingdom Metazoa; phylum Arthropoda; class Insecta; order Plecoptera; family Taeniopterygidae; genus Brachyptera; species Brachyptera putata. The sequence goes on from OU015469.1 coordinate 6,069,481, forward strand.
TGTCTGTCCTCTAGAGCTAGACCATGAGTTATGACGTAGGCATTACCTGATTATTTGTCTGTCCTCTAGAGCTAGACCATGAGTTATGACGTAGGCATTACCTGAACACTTGTCTGTCCTCTAGAGCTAGACCATGAGTTATGACGTAGGCATTACCTGATTATTTGTCTGTCCTCTAGAGCTAGACCATGAGTTATGACGTAGGCATTACCTGATTATTTGTCTGTCCTCTAGAGCTAGACCATGAGTTATGACGTAGGCATTACCTGATTATTTGTCTGTCCTCTAGAGCTAGACCATGAGTTATGACGTAGGCATTACCTGATTATTTGTCTGTCCTCTAGAGCTAGACCATGAGTTATGACGTAGGCATTACCTGATTATTTGTCTGTCCTCTAGAGCTAGACCATGAGTTATGACGTAGGCATTACCTGATTATTTGTCTGTCCTCTAGAGCTAGACCATGAGTTATGACGTAGGCATTACCTGATTATTTGTCTGTCCTCTAGAGCTGAACCATGAGTTATGACGTAGGCATTACCTGATTATTTGTCTGTCCTCTAGAGCTAGACCATGAGTTGTGACGTGGGCATTGCCTGATTATTTGTCTGTCCTCTAGAGCTAGACCATGAGTTATGACGTAGGCATTACCTGATTATTTGTCTGTCCTCTAGAGCTAGACCATGAGTTATGACGTAGGCATAACCTGATTATTTGTCTGTCCTCTAGAGCTAGACCATGAGTTATGACGTAGGCATTACCTGATTATTTGTCTGTCCTCTAGAGCTAGACCATGAGTTATGACGTGGGCATAACCTGATTATTTGTCTGTCCTCTAGAGCTAGACCATGAGTTATGACGTAGGCATAACCTGATTATTTGTCTGTCCTCTAGAGCTAGACCATGAGTTGTGACGTGGGCATTGCCTGATTATTTGTCTGTCCTCTAGAGCTAGACCATGAGTTATGACGTGGGCATTACCTGATTATTTGTCTGTCCTCTAGAGCTAGACCATGAGTTATGACGTGGGCATAACCTGATTATTTGTCTGTCCTCTAGAGCTGAACCATGAGTTATGACGTAGGCAGTGGCGGCTCGTGTGTAAGTACTGCAGAATGGCGGCACTCCCTACGGTTTGCCGGATGCTTTGCTATTTTTCGATCAATTTACATTGAATACATCATTTCTTCCATTTCGTAGTATGTTTTATATAAAGCCATCATTGTTGACAAAATACCGTTTTCAAAAAATATATTTGCAAAATAAAAACGTTATTATTTATGGTTAAACGTCCGCGGCTTCGAATGCATCACGAAAACCACGCGCCACTGAACGCCTGCAGCAGCAACGCTAGGCAATGTTTCGTACATCCTACGTACTGTTGCATGTTTGGTTGCGCGAAGCAAATCGTAGTAGGATGGCCAAGGGAGAGCGCGGTGAAGGAAGAATTGCGATGTGTGCTGCATTGCTCGTATCTCTGGCAAGATCGAACTTGCCCGACCACTGCCGAGTACCGAATTTGAAATACTCCGAACACCGCACACTCACGACTCCCGGCTCTCGATAGAGTTTCGTACTCATTTACTATACTAACGGAGGGGTGTTTCGAGCCACTCGGTCACTCGGCAAATGCCATTAGGTACTTCTGTAGTTCCCAGTGGTGAATCATGGCAGAGATGGATAGGTCTAATATTACTAATCATGTGAGTCAATTAAAAACTCTTACTTTTTCATCATTAACCCTTCAGGAAAAGATTGACATTAAGACACGTGGACGACCAACGCCCGCTTTAGAAATAAGGCAAACTGCGAAAAGTCGAAAGAAAGAATATGTACGGGTATTTAATCCTAGTGTGTATGGTAAAGCGTCGTGGATTTGTGGATGTGAGGAAACAAATCGCTTTTACTGTTTTATCTGCTTACTATTCGGTGGAGATGTTCCCTGGACAAAAGTAGGTACTTGCGATCTTACCCACATGCACGACAAAATTAAAAGCATGAACTTTCTGTACATCATGTAAATAATTAAGTAAGTTTCGCCTTGTTGGGACGAGTTAACATAGCTACTCAACTTGACACTGCATATCATCGTTCAGTTGAAGCGCACAACATCAAAGTTACGAAAAATAGAGAAGTTTTGTCAAAATAATAAATTGCATCAAGTTCTGTGGGTCATTTGAGCTAGCTCTGCGAGGGCATGACGAAAGTGATGATTCGGACAATCCTGGAATATTCCGAGGTCTTATTGACCTCACTAGTGACATCGATGTTGCTATGAAAACACACTTAGAAAATGCTACGGTTTTTAAAGGGACTTCCAAAACGATACAGAACGAGATCCTAGATTGTATTCTAGAAGTTTGTCGTGACCAAATCACTGAAGAAATTAGCCAAGCTCAGTTTCTTGCTGTGATGGCAGACGAGACAACAGACGTCTCGGAACAAATGCAGATGGTTATAGTGTATCGGTACGAAAAGAAGGGGAAAGCTGTAGAGAGGTTTTGGGGTTATTGCAACCCAAATGGACAAGATGCGAATGCACTGTCAGCTTGTATTCTAGCGGAACTGAATCTTCATCTCAAGGACAAACAAAGCAAGCTTATTGCACAAAGTTATGACGGGGCCGCTGTTATGAGTGGTGTTTTAGGTGGTGTTCAGAAATTAATCAGGGACGTCTATCAATATGCTTATTTTGTGCACTGTTATGCACACCAATTGAATCTCGTGATGCAACGAGGGTCATCTCAGAATACTAAGGCGCGAATTTTCTTCTCAAGTCTAACTGGGATACCCGCTTTTTTTGCTCGATCACCTCAGCGACTGGAGGCTCTTGGGCATGTTGGGCCTAGAATTCCAGGTGTAGTGACCACTAGGTGGAACTTCAACAGCAGGACAGTCAACGTTGTTTACGAAAATAGGGTAGCTCTCCTGGACTGCTTCCGGACTTTAATGAACAACCCTAAATCTCGTGATGTGACTATTCGGGCAGCATCTGGACTTCTGAGAACGTTGAATGATCCCGAGTTCGTCTTTTGGCTAACATTCTTTCACAAATTGATGCCACATGTGGATATTCTGTATGAACAATTACAGAAACGGCAATCAGACACCATAACAGTAAAAACTGCTACTTCAAGCTTCATAAAAGTCATCCAAGAAATCAGAGAAGAAACAGTCTTTGAGCCTGAAGCAGAACAACAAGATTCAAGCGATGAAGACGAAGCAGGAAGAGCAAGAAGGAGGATTAACAACTCTGGCTCAGCTCGAGTAATCGCTGCCAAAGAAGTGTGTGATGTGATCATAAACCATGCTAAAGATAGGTTCTGTTTCTCAGATCATCTCGATGTGCATAAGCTTCTGGATGCAACATTGTTTCCATCGTTCTTACAAGTGTTTCCGACAAGGGAGTTAGATGTGGCTCACACAATTTATCCCATGATTAATAAAGAGAAATTGCGTACAGAGCTGACTGTTTTGTACAGGAGGATGGAGTTTCGTGAGGGTAAAGGTGCAATTCATTTGTTACAATTGCTGTTAATCAGTAATCTAGAAGTGTCGTTTTCGGAAACCATCAAATTACTACGAATCAGGGTAACCACACCTATGACCACTGCAGAGCCTGAACGCTGCTTTTCTACACTGAAACGCAACAAGACTTTCCTGAGGAATACCATGGGACAGGAACGTCTGTGTGCACTGGCTATGATGTCGATTGAAAGGAAAATGATCAGTGACATGAATGACTTTAATGAGAAAGTTATTGACAAGTTTGTCAACCTGAAAAATAGGCGTATGGATTTCATCTATAAATAACAGCTGTCATCAACTCACCGTACGTACATCAAAAAAATATGTAGACCTTATTGATATTTAGACTGCATGAAATTTGTATTGGTTGTTCTGTAGCTAGCTGACTGTATTCTAATGTATATGTAATATGAATGAATATTCGGATCTAAATGTGGATGTGAAACGAGGAAATTTGCGTTTTTGTTGGAGACGTAGAGAATGTCACCCTTCTCTCACCACCCATTCGCTCTACACCCATTGTTCTGTGGCTTCGTAGTTTTGTGTATGATATCTTTTATCTAACTGCAGCACCCCCCATTGTTCAAGTCACCGGCCGCCACTGGACGTAGGCATAACCTGATTATTTGTCTGTCCTCTAGAGCTACCCACGAAAAAATACACTGAAGACATCTCCCCAATCGAAATCAGCCCCTAACCTTTTTTGTTCCATCTTTGTTCTCACAGAAACTTCCCTTATCTAAAATATTGTTATTTTCATCTCTGGGCGCTGAGATTAGGAAAGTGATATCTAAGGGTTGTCGGTATTTGTACCGCATATTGACCTATATGGGGATGATCCCAGACATGTTTACAATCGAAATCAGCCCCTAACTTTTTTGTTTCATCTTTTGAATCTTCACTTATCGAAAATATTGTAAATTTCATCTTTGGGCGCTGAGTTCTCTCAGAGTGATATTTAAGGGTTGTCGGTATTTGTGCCGCATATTGACCTATATGGTATTGATCCTGGACTTGTTTACAATCGAAATCAGCCCCTAACTTTTTTGTTCCATCTTTGGAATCTTCCCTTATCGAGAATATTGTGAATTTCAGCTCTGGGCGCTGAGTTCTCTCAGAGTGATATTTAAGGGTTGTCGGTATTTGTGCCGCATATTGAATAATATAGTATTGATCCTGGACAGGAGGCCAAGTCTTGAAACCTGGCGATCTAGCTCGCCTAGCGAATTGGTAGCGAATTCGCCCAAAAGTGCTGTTAGGCTAGTCTCGAGTCTAAAATTGAAATCGCCTAGCGATCCAACTCGCCTTATTTCGAGAGCGCCGGTGTAACGGAATATTTGTACTGCTAGATTATGTTTACCCCCGTCCCAATATGTTGGCTGATGATTACTGTACGGCAATCATCAGCCAGGCATTTTATTACTGACCAGTGCAAATATGCTGGCAGATGATTACTCCCTCTGATTCCTTATTACTGATATATTATGTGACCAGAATAATAATAATCCAGCGGATCTTTACTGAATTCCATACAACAGCAGTAATAAGAATCCAGCATTTGTTTACTCCCTCGGGTATGAAACATGAATGTGAATCGAAAAACTGAGGTAAAAATAATCCGGCGAAACTTTACTGTCATTTATCAGAAAGGTAATAATAATCTGGCAGATCTTTACTGTCTTGTTTCAAAATACTGTTTTCAACAATACTTGAGGTAATATTAATCTGGCAGATCATTACTGTCTTGTTTCTGAATACTATTTTCAACGATACTTGAGGTAATAATAATCTGGCAGATCTTTACTGTCTTATTTCTGAATACTTTTTTCAACGATACTTGAGGTAATAATAATCTGGCAGATCTTTACTGTGTTTTTTCTGAATACTGTTTTCAACGATACTTGAGGTAATAATAATCTGGCAGATCATTACTGTCTTGTTTCTGGATACTGTTTCCAATTATACTCGAGGTAATAATAATCTGACTGATCTCAACTGTCATGTTTCTGAATACTCTTTTCAACGATACTTGAGGTAATAATAATCTGGCAGATCTTAACTGTCTTGTTTCTTAAAACTGTTTTCAACAATACTTCAGGTAATAATAATCTGGCAGATCTTTACTGTGTTGTTTCTGAATACTGCTTTCAACGATACTTGAGGTAATAATAATCTGGCATATCATTACTGTCTTGTTTCTGGATACTGTTTTCAACGCGACTTGAGGCAATAATAATCTGGCAGATCTTTACTGTCTTGTCTCTTAATACTGTTTTCAACGATACTAGAGGTAATAATAATCTGGCAGATCTTTACTGTCTTGTTTCTGAATACTGTTTTCAACGATACTTGAGGTAATAATAATCTGGCATATCTTTACTGTCTTGTTTCTGAATACTGTTTTCAACGATACTTGAGGTAATAATAATCTGGCATATCTTTACTGTCTTGTTTCAAAAAACTGTTTTCAACAATACTTGAGGTAATAATAATCTGGCAGATCTTTACTGTCTTGTTTCTGAATACTGTTTTCAACGATACTTGAGGTGATAATAATCTGGCAGATCATTACTGTCTTGTTTCTGAATACTTTTTTCAACGATACTTGAGGTAATAATAATCTGGCAGATCTTTACTGTCTTGTTTCTGAATACTGTTTTCAACGATGCTCGAGGTAATAATAATCTGGCAGATCTTTACTGTCTTGTTTCTGAATACTTTTTTCAACGATACTTGAGGTAATAATAATCTGGCAGATCTTTACTGTCTTATTTTTGAATACTGTTTCCAACTATACTTGAGGTAATAATAATCTGGAAGATCCCTACTGTCTACTGAACATTGCAATACTGATATACAGTACAAATACACCAGCATATGATTATTCCCTCTTATTCTTTCCAACTGATATATGAAGTGACCAGAAGAATAAGAATCCAGCATCTGTTCACTCCCTTGGATGTGAAACATGGATATCTCAATATTGAGGTAAAAATAATCCGGCGTAATTTCACTGTCATTTAACGAATAGGTAAAAATAATCTGGCAGATCTTCACTGTCTACCGAACATTGTAATACTGATCAGTAAAATATACTGGTATATGATTACTCCCTCTTATTCCTTTCAGCTGATATATAAGGTGACGGGATTAATAATAATCCAGCGGATATTTACTGAATTCCATACAACAGTCGTGATGAGAATCCAGCATTTGTTTACTCCCTCGGATGGTGAACATGGATATTCATCGTACTATTGAGGTAAAAATAATCTAACGGAACGTCACTGTCCTCTTTTACGGAAAGGTAAAATACCATAACCATAGAAAAATACCATAGAAAAGGTAAAAGGAAGAAGGAAAAAGGAAGATCCGCTGGATTATTATTAATCTGTACATTCCATATATCAGTTGAAAGGAATAAGAGGGAGTAATCATATGCTGGTATATTTGTACCGATCAGTATCACAATGTCCAGTAGACAGTAAAGAACTGCCAGAATATTCCTACCTATCTAATAAATGACAGTGAAGTTCCGCCGAATTATTTTTACCTCAATATTGAGATCAATATCCATGTTTCACATCCGAGAGAGTAAACAAATGCTGGATTCTTATTACCACCGTTGTATGGAATTCAGTAGAGATCCGCTGGAATATTATTGATCTGGTCACTTCATATATCAGTTGAAATGAATAAGAGGGAGTAATCATATGCTGGAATATTTGAACCTCGGTAGACAGTAAAGATATGCCAGATTATCATTATCTCAAGTATTGTTGAAAACAGTATTCCGAAACAAGACAGTAAAGATCTGCCAGATTATTATTACCTCAAGTATCGTCAAGTATCGTTGAAAACAGTATTCAGAAACAAGACAGTAAAGATCTGCCAGATTATTATCACCTCAAGTATCGTTGAGAACAGTATTCAGAAACAAGACAGTAAAGATCTGCCAGATTATTATTACCTCAAGTATCGTTGAAAAAAGTATTCAGAAACAAGACAGTAATGATCTGCCAGATTATTATTACCTCGAGTATCGTTGAAAACAGTATTCAGAAACAAGACAGTAAAGATCTGCCAGATTATTATTACCACAGAAACAAGACAGTGTAGATCTGCCAGATTATTATTACCTCAAGAATCGTTGAAAAAAGTATTCAGAAACAAGACAGTGATGATCTGTCAGATTATTATTACCTCAAGTATCGTTGAAAACAGTAATCAGAGACAAGACAGTAAAGATCTGCCAGATCATTATTATCTCAAGTATCGTTGAAAAAAGTATTCAGAGACAAGACAGTAAAGATCTGCCAGATCATTATTACCTCAAGTATCGTTGAAAAAAGTATTCAGAGACAAGACAGTAAAGATCTGCCAGATTATTATTACCTCAAGTATCGTTGAAAAAAGTATTCAGAAAAAAGACAGTGAAGATCTGCCAGATTATTATTACCTCAAGAATCGTTGAAAAAAGTATTCAGAGACATGATAGTAGAGATCTGCCAGATTATTATTACCTCAAGTATCGTTGAAAAAAGTATTCAGAAACAAGACCGTAATGATCTGCCAGATCATTATAACCTCAAGTATCGTTGAAAACAATATTTTTAACAAGACAGTAAAGATCTGCCAGATTATTATTACCTATCTGATAAATGACAGTAAAGTTCCGCCGGATTATTATTACCTATCTGATAAATGACAGTAAAGTTCCGCCGGATTATTTTTACCTCAGTATTTCGATTCACATTCATGTTTCACACCCGAGGGAGTAAACAAATGCTGGATTCTTATCACTACTGTTGTATGGAATTCAGTAAAGATCCGCTGGATTATTATTAATCTTGTCACTTCATAAAGCAGTAATAAGAAATCAGAGGCAGTGATCATCTGCCAGCATATTTGTACTGATCAGTAATAAAATGCCTGGCTGATGATTACCGTACAGTAATCATCAGCCAGCATTTCATTACTGGGGTGTAATAATCAGCTACAGTATAGAAATGCCACCACACCGGCTCGCGAGCTATTTGCTCGCGAATTGGAGGGTGAATTGGGTTTTAGAACGAATTCGATAGCGGTGGCGGTGGCGGTGGCGGTATATTCAACAAGTAAGTTTGTGTAATTGTGAGTAGAATTTGAGATAATATGATGGACGATATAATTAATATTCAACTTCTGGCCGATTTGGAGGTAGCAGAAGAAGCTGCTAACCATGATTACCCTCGATTTCTTGTCCGTGAAGACCCTTTCATTACATTATCACACACAAAGTGCATTCAAATATTCAGATTGAACAAGGTAATGGTCACTGAACTCATTGAAGAACTTGGTCCTTTCACTCCCCCTCTAACCCGAGCTTCAGCAATTGATGTAAGACGAAGGTAATTAGGATAATAATAAGGTAATAAGGTAAGACGGATAACAATTCTTCATTTTCTAACTATTCATCAAGCCCAAGATTATACTAGGCCATTGATTATATCATGAACTATCTGTTGACTAGGTCAACTATACTTCATTTATCTTCCTTCTGACTATTCATCAAGCCCAAGATAAAGCTAGTCCTACTTTAGTTCACTTATCTTTCTTTCATGTCAGAATATAAATATACTACCGGTACCTAAAAATTGGGCCTGGGATTTAAAAGAGGCTAGGCATTCAATACTGAGTCTAGAATACAGAATCCTGAGTCTAGAAAAGGTTACCACTCTCTTAACGTGCAGCTTGTGCACCAATGCGCTATATCCAGGAAGTACCAGTGACACATTTATTTGGCAATTTTGCAACCCAAGACCTGCATTAGTTGCTAAATATGAAGCTGACAACAGGATGGACTGCTTTCTGCTTGGTGACGGAGGCTATAGTTTAGAGCCATGGATGATGATGCCGGACACAACTGCACAGCCAAACTCACCTGAGGCTATTTTGATGATCGCCAAATGGTCGTACGCTGTACTATTGAGCTATGTAACGGATTACTCAAGGCACGTTTTCGTTGTCTGTTGAAACATCGAGTACTCCACTATCACCCAGAAATGGCTTCTTGCATGGTTAATGCATGTGCTGTATTACATAATAAGTGCATCGATGCAGGAGTTGATTATGAGCAGGATACAGATGAAGAAAATTATGAGGTGTCAAGTGAAAGTGAAGAAGAGATTGAAGATCCTGAAGAAATACGCAGAAATAGGCGAAGAAACCCCGTTTTAGTTGCAGGAGAGAAAATTCGAGCCCGTCTGATTAGAAAACATTTTACTTAATTATAGTCTGGCTAAAAATTTATTATTCGGTTTTCATTTCATTAATTTCATGCAATAGTGTAAACAATGCAATTATTATATTACGTTCACCAACTTCTGATGCTAACTTCACTTTCATTCAGCTTCATTTAATTCCATTTATATGTAGGCCTTACTCTGTGATAGTCGTTATAACATTTTAGTTCAGGCACAAAACTTTAAAAAAAATTGAGTAATTTGAATAAATTAGAGATCCTGTTCACTAATTTAATGCTGCACCATACGGTGCTAATGGACTAGACTAAGAATCATAACGTCTTTATATTTGTAAACAAAAACACCAATCATAATTATAATGACGAGAGGATTTTTATCAGACACATCCTAGGGAGATCAATAATATTCACTTTTTATTTTTATTGTATGTTATTGTAGGGTAACTCGAACTAGGTGCTAGTTTTGAATTAATTAATTAATTTCAATAAAACTAATATATTGTAGCCAAGAAATAATTTTATTGAATAATAATGAGAGAAAACTACATATACTACAAATTATCCAAATTACTCGAACTTCATTTTCTAGAGGTTCGTAGAAGTTCCTTGGCAAAAGTTGCAAGTGAAGCAAAAGCCTTTGCTTTCTTCCTCTCTGAAATGGCAATGCTTTTTTGTGCATCTGCCATCTTCTCAGCTGCCACACAAGAACGTTTAAGATAATTCATCTCTTCCAATTTTGCTTCTAATTTAGCCTTTGCTATATCTTTAAACTCTCGTGTGGCGCTTTCAGTATTTTTTAGAGTTACCTCTGGTGTTGTCAACCGATCACGTTTACCTGCAACATTGAAAACAAACAGGGTATGGAGGGAGGGGAAGGAAAAATAGGACTGAAGGCAATCTCAACAGACTGGTTAATGCTGGGTTTAGTGTAGTATAGGTATAGGTTCTAGTATAGGTTCTAGGGCTAAATCAATTAAATTCTTACAAAGTGCTTAGTATTAAAATTAAATTTGCTTTCATGGCTTGATTGAAGTTTTTCCCCACATGAACTTGACAACTTCTTCTTGATCAACTTTAGTCACAGAACACAAATTAGAGTTGAAATATATTGCGGTACATAAACGTACAGACCTACATTTTACTCGAATATGATACTCACTAATTGCCGGTTTCAGTCCACGATTGATTGCCCTTTTCCTGGATTTTGCGGTTGCCTTCAGAAGGTACTGGTCCGATGCATCGGTAGATGGAACATCTTGTGGCAGTACAGGTGCAGCAGAAGTTGAAACAGATTGCGAAAGAAAGCCCACCGGTGGTGGATGACAGTGGGAGACCATCATTGGTTCTGACGCGTGTTCTGGTTCTTCATCACTTTCCTCCTAACATTTAGTAATAACTACATTTAGTAATATCTAAATACAGAATCAATAGCAGGATCATCCTCGTCGCCTGAATCCGTCATTAGTTCGGCGATGTCAGTGGCCGACAATCTTTTACTATAATTTCGGTTCGCCATCTAAACTACTCAGCTGTCATATTTTAGCGGGAATCATCAGATCGCTTGTAGACCGGCTATTTTTAGTCAAAAAAATCATCCGAAGATCGAGAAGCACGACTGAACCACCGTGAACAATAATAACGAAACAGTACCCTGCTAATCCTAAAGATGGCGCAAGAAGTACCGATTGTGTGTAGGCGAGCGCTGGACGTATACGTCACGTCAAACCGCCCGTGGGTATATTTTGATTGGACGTACCGTGTACGTCGAACCGGCCTGAGAGGTTAACGACCCCACCAACAGCTAGGTTATACGGGGGTACGGATGAGCGGGTGATAATGAAACGATGAAGTGACAATAGGTGAAAGGACGTTTACAAAAACCCATGCTTTATGCGGGACTCGAACCAACGCCCAACGGTTACTTCAGTTACTACCGCTAGCGATAATTGACTTAGCCACCGGGGCGGCTTTCTGCATTTTTATCTAGGGCCTACAAATTTATATACCTTGTTGGTCTATTCTTCTTAATAGGCCTACAGACCTGGGCATATCATCATATTTACCCCCGAACTGATGAAGCTTATGACGGTTTTGCGTATAAACTTCAACCAAAGGCCTTGGCACTCTATCCCGTAGGTATTATAAACTCGATGCTATCATGCACATAATAGGAATACTTATTATATTGAGGAAAATTTACTAGACATGATTTACTTAAACAGTAATGGGTATGCTCTATATGTAATAAGGGGTGTGCCTCATGAGCATGTCATAAGCCTTCACTTAATACTGACCACAAATACTATAAGTGGCTCGGTTGCATCTCCCACGGTAGACTCCTTTGCCACAGTATGACCACAGGATGGTATGGGCCCAATCAGCTCGGCAATTCTTTCTTGCAGTGGAGTCAATGGACCGCCATCTTCACTCTCTTCGTCTTGCGAGCAGTTTCCAGTTTTATTTAAAGCTCGCTTTGCTGAAGCCAACTTCTTGTTTACATGACGCTTCATGTCTTTCCAACACTATCAAAAAAGTAATGTTCAATTATTAAGCCTAGTCATAGATCAAAAATATTGTAATAATGTAATTAAGGGCATAGAAGCCTAAACAATGCATTGGCTTGCATAGACCTACCACTAGGCATAGGCCTACCATGGCATCTTTGTGATAGCATTGACTTTGAAAATTTAGTTCACAATATAGGCTAGTCCATGGTGATGGGTTAGGCCTATGGCAAAGTTGAAACAAAATTATATGCCTATTGCCTAGGTCAATAGTTACAGCCCTAGGCCATTGAATTTGTAGGTTACAAATTCAATGCCTAGGCCTAGGGCCTATATATATCACTATTAGCTTGGTACACTAATAAGAACGGGTAAACTATTCAAGCAATTAGTAAATTATTTGTGTGCATCCTTACCATTTTCCACTTCTTTGCATCCTTGGTAGAGCCTACCATTGCATTGAGATTAGTGGTAACCTCCTCCCACGCACTGTCATTGTCCTTCTTTGTAAACGAATTATCTAGTTTACCATAGAACAACTTCTTATTGGCCTCAATGAAACTAACAAGAGCACTTTGTTGCTGCACAGTTACGTGGTGATTTTTAGGCATTGTGTAGAGGTAAAGTAAATTTGGCTAGAGTAAATTAATTTCGTTCTGTCAAAATACGCCCACAAAATCTAATGCCAAATGCACTTGACATTTGGTAGTTTGTAGTTGATGGTATTTACGTTGATCGACTTTAGCGCTCCGTACGCTAATTTCGTAAATCGAGGATTGTGATTGGTTATTTGGTTCGGAGACCTTCGGGTAGAGCGGTTTGAATTCACCCGGAAGTAATCTCAATTCACCCACGAATTGAGATCCCCATTTTTGTTCAAGACTACCAATACGTACGGTGTTCAATTCGCGAGCGATTTCGGATCGCGAGTTCAGCTCGCTAGGCGAGCTAAACTGCTCGATTCAAGACTTGGCCTCCTGGACATATTTACGATCGAAATCAGCCCCTAACTTTTTGGTTTCATCTTTGGAATCTTCCCTTATCGAAAATATTGTAAATTTCATCTCTGGGCGCTGAGTTTTTTAGAGTGATATTTAAGGGTTGTCGGTATTTGTGCCGCATATTGACCTATATGGAGATGATCCCAGACATGTTAACAATCGAAATCAGCCCCTAACTTTTTGGTTTCATCTTTGGAATCTTCCCTTATCGAAAATATTGTAAATTTCAGCTCTGGGCGCTGAGTTTTTTCAGAGTGATATTTAAGGGTTGTCGGTATTTGTGCCGCATATTGACCTATATGGGGATGATCCCAGACATGTTTACAATCGAAATCAGACCCTAACTTTTTTGTTCCATCTTTGGAATCTTCCCTTATCGAAAATATTGTAAATTTCAGCTCTGGGCGCTGAGTTTTTTCAGAGTGATATTTAAGGGTTGTCGGTATTTGTGCCGCATATTGACTAATATGGGGATGATCCCAGACATGTTAACAATCGAAATCAGCCCCTAAATTTTTTGTTCCATCTTTGGAATCTTCCATTATCGAAAATATTGTAAATTTCAGCTCTGGGCGCTGAGTATTTTCGAGTGATATTTATGGGTTGTCGGTATTTGTGCCGCATATTGACCTATATGGAGATGATCCCAGACATGTTCACAATCGAAATCAGCCCCTAACTTTTCTGTTTCATCTTTGTTATCCTGGAATCTTCCCTTATCGAAAATATTGTAAATTTCAGCTCTGGGCGCTGAGTTTTTTAGAGTGATATTTAAGGGTAATAGCGTACTAACGGTCATCGCAAAACGTAGGCCTTATTGTATAACTCGTTGATTATGAATAAATTACCATATTCAGACTAGGCATATATGTTTATTCTTCGAAATCTTATTGGTCCACTGTATTTGTAAGAAGTCGAAGATTTTGGAGACCTAAAAATAATATGTTTTGTACGAAATGAAGAAAAATAGACAACGTTAAATATCATTTCATATCAAATTTTTTTTTGGAAGAATATTTTAAATTGTTACAATAACAGTGTATATAGTAGATACTTCTTAGCAAACAGCCAAAGTACTATGCTGGGAGACAAGATATGAATAAAGTGATTATGCAGTATTTAAATTGTGTTCTTATCATGAGGTTAACTAGGAAAACGCCTTATATGCGTTGTGAGATGAGCTTAGAAGTATGGAAATGAAGAATTAAGAACATTTTGTCAGCTCAATATACATCTACAGGCCATGGATCACTTAAAAAGTTTAAAAACCGCGGCTGTCTCTTGATATGTGGACCTTGGTTTCCCAACAAAGGTACCAATGCCTTCTTTATATCCAACACAGATCTTAATCGTTTTAATGTATTGGTGACACTTGTTGCTCACATTTAATAGTTCCTTTAATTGCTTTCCAAATTGCTTTTATTGATAAGGGAAAAATTAATTTGAAAATTCGTTTTCTTCGTTATTACACATTCGATTGATCTATAAATCTCTGAAAATGTGTACAATGGTTGTTACTATATTCAGTAGAAATTTCAGAGTTTTAATTATGTTTTGTTTTCCTGCATAGTGCTTCATCTGTGGGTGGGAGGGGGGACGTAAAAATTTAGAATATCGTTTATTGAATGTTTGAAAAAGAATTGAAATAAAAGTACTGATTTGGGTTAGGCTAATTATGAATTTTGGAATATTCACTGTTGAATGTACTGTGCGGGTGCTGTTGCCTGTTGAGCTTGTAAAGGATAATAAGTACATGAGTTGAAAACTTCGGGCTGACTAGGGATGTGTTGGGGGTTGGCTTGTGGAATGTGTTCCGGGTATTGTTGAAAACTGTAGGGGGATTGCTGATGGCTGTAGGTGGGTGGTTGATGAACATTATTGGCTGAATGATAGGGCTGTTGAGGTTCCAAATTGGGGTAGAGTCTGGGTTGTTGGGGAGGTTGATACATTTGAAATTGTGGCTGGAAATTTGGGTGATGTATAATTTGTGGGCCAATGAACCCGGCGTGGTTGTGTAATTCTTGGCCACTCCCGCGGCCGTTGCCGTGGCCCCTCCAGCGGCCGTTGCCCCGCCCGTTGCCCCGCCCGCGACCATGCCCGGCATTCATGAGTGCTGTAAAGAGTGATGAGGATTAGGATGTAAATATCGATTATGTAATATGTTTATGTATATTAGTCTTATTAGTTTACTAGGAAAACGCAGAATGGGCATTGTGAGATGAGCGTAGAATCTGGGATTAAAAAATATTCTGTCAGCTCAATCTACATCTACAGACCTTGGATGACTTCAAACGTTGAAAAACCTTACGTGCAAAGTGTTGCTATTTATAGAGCAACCTGTTGCATATACACTTTGCATTACATGTTTTGATCCTGATATTCAATGAAACATGTACTTTTATTGCGTTTTCTTCATTATACCTCATCCGATTGTTGTACAAATTATTGATAATGTGTATGATGGTTGTTTTCATATTCTGTATGATTTGAAAGCTTCTGGAAAATTTTCGTTTTCCAAGTATTTCGTCTCCGGCTTATTCTTATGAGAATTTTCCATACTTTGCAATTTTTTTCCGGAAAATACGTTCAACCGATCTTTTTGAAAAAACAACCCCGACCTATTCTGGTATAACACCAATTTGAAAAAAAAGTTTGAAGTCGATTGGTCAATTTTCCTGACCTGTATGCCGCGTACAAAATAACACACAAAAAAAAAAAAATCCTCATATGGAATGAAAATCTTCGCCACGCTAATCTAATGAAGACTTACTCCTTTTCTCCCTCTCTCTTCTTCCTGGCTTACTTGCCTTCCCCACAGTGCCCGTACATTGGTGCTCACAGCACTGTTGTGGCGGCGTCTGGGGAATTATTGCAGGCGTGGCTGGCGGTAGAGCTGGCTGAGTGCCATCTAGATTCAAATTACACACACAATCATGTTATTCGAGTCTATTTCATCACTGGAGGCATTTATTCAATTTTATCCGAGCAATTGGGTCCAACCCACTACAGTCCACTCACTGAGAGAATAGGATTTCTACCGTGGCGCATCCTGGTATCACTTTGGTGTACTGAATATTTTTCAACATGACAACACTAAAATCAGCTCAGCATGATACACACTAATAGCGGCTCTTTTGATTTTTTGAATCAAATAGATATCGCGTTTCATTGAATTCTTCTAGGTCAACTTGGCAAAACAAATTTATGAATTCAAATTACACGTAATCTTGTTGCATGAAAAAATATTATTTTTAGCGGATTCGCATGGAAACATTGCTTGCTCACGAACCTGTATGGTTAACAGAACCACCAACCATCTGACAGAAAAAGGATGAAACACACATAAGACATACCCGTATTTTCACTGTTCCTTTCGTTTACGCGCACAGGATACATTTTTATATTTCAAATATACTCATTTTTAATAATTATAATTATTAACAACAACCAATAACGAGTGTATTTGTGAAATATCTCATTTTTCTATATCGATGGAGTTTTCTTGTGGTGGCTGCACGAATCCTATTCTCTCAGTGTGTCGACTGTACCAATTAGGAATTGCAATTACTGCTATTTAAATTAGGCCTACTTATCGATCTTTATGCGAAATTTTGGGACTACCGTTATTTTCACGACAGCACCACCGCCGGGGCAGACGTCGTGATGCCACCGCCCTGGCACTTCATTTTTTACGACTTATATTAGATGCCTAGTGATGGTTTACCCTACATTTATCTATTCTTTGGTACGGTACGAGGAGAGTAGCAGAGCCCTATAGGGATGTTTGCCCGGGGTGTGTAATATCGGGGAAGTAGGGCTACATCCTTGTCACACCGGTATAACACTACAGGCCCAATATAAGTATAGGCCTACAAGTACTAAGCTACTACTTGTCATGAAAACAGGCCAATATCTGCATGCAAAGCAAGCATGTGCCTAGTAAGATAGTACTTGTATGAGGTCGCAGGCCATCGTAACAGTATTTGATTGCCTGAAATATTCGAACCATCATTTCAATTTTCAATTTCCCGTGTTTAAATATATTTTTTATCATACACTGTTAAAAATATTGGGATAAATCCTCATACTTGTATGGGATTATTTCCCAAGTGTGTATGAGGAATGGTGAATTTCCTATACATTATTGGGATTCAACTTTTCCCCACACAAGGTATCTGGAAGAACTCCAATTATTTGTTAATAATATCATACATTGTTAGGAATAATACTTATATCTGTTTAGGTATAAAACCAGAACACAAATTAGATTTTTTTACAATAACCTGGTAAATTCTCCAATACAGTGAATGCGTGTTTTTACCATTGAACCAGCATAATTTATATTGCATTTGAATTATTCCCAGCACTATGTATGGGTGAAGTACTGATACTCAAACTTCGATTTTATTACAATAACCTGGTAAATTCTCCAGTACAGTGTATGCGTGTTTTTACCATTGAACTAGCATAATTTCTATTGCTTCTGAATTATTCCTAGCACTATGTATGGGTGAAGTACTGATACTCAAACTTCGATTTTATTACAATAACCTGGTAAATTCTCCAATGCAGTGTATGCGTGTTTTTACCATTGAACTAGCATAATTTCTATTGCTTCTGAATTATTCCTAGCACTATGTATGGGTGAAATACTGATACTCAAACTTTGATTTTATGACATTAACCTGGTAAATTCTCCAATGCAGTGTATGCGTGTTTTTACCATTGAACTAGCATAATTTATATTGCATCTGAATTATTCCTAGCACTATGCATGGGTGAATTACTCGTACTCAACTTCGATTTTATTACAATGAAGTAAATAATATTAATAATCATAATCATACATAAATAAAATAATCATAAATATTAATAATCATAATAATGATAATGGTGAATATGAACATCCCTGGATCCCCAGTATCAAACACGTTCACGCACTGTCTAAGATTACGATATGATAGCATAATACATTATAGTATTCGTAAAAATAGAAGTACCAGGGCGGTGATAACTGAAAAAAAAACACTCGTCCCAACTCCCACTCGGTGGGAAGGGGTGGGGGCAGGGGGACTTTCCGTAACACAAGTTGTGAGAGATGAATTATAACATTTCTTCAAATTATTTTTCCAACATGATTGACTGAGTCAAGCTGGTCAATCGTTTTTGTGTAAATAACATGAATTATCATCTCCATAGACTCTTTATTACACGAGCACACACGACTTTCTTTTTCATTGGTGAATTTATTTCGTCGCTAATATTTTAGCACTCCTGAAATACTGGAATATGCAGTATTGTAGGGATGTCATTCAGGTATCCTCAGCTATCACTATTAATAGAAAGGTATGTGTGATGACACTGCCGATAACATCTTTTGTAATCCCTTCGCAGAGATCGGTTGTTATACACGGGGTAAACGAGCGTCCTCCAAAACAAAAACTTGTAAAAACAGGAAGTCAATTTCAAATAGCAAGGGCTTGCCTCCCTGTCTGAGAGCTGCTACCTAGCCTACTCGAGCAATAACAACAATTATTACGATATGAACCAAGTAAATTGAAACATGGGAATGTAGACGACCATCTCATCTGATAATTGAAACTCAATTAGAAATAACTCTTCTCATGATCCTCGAAAATATTAATAATCACAATAATAATAATGGTGAATATGAACATCCCTGGATCCCCAGTATCAAACACGTTCACGCACTGTCTAAGATTACGATATGATAGCATAATACATTATAGTATTCGTGAATATAAAAGTACCAGGGCGGTGATAACTTAAAAAAAAACACTTATCCCAATTCCAACTCGGAGGGGGGGGGGGGGGGGGCTTGTAACATGCCACAATGTCAGTTTTAGGAGATTCCAATTCAAGTATAAAATAAAAATGATGTGGTTTACCTTTGCATCTAAAATAGTAAATAGACTGAATACATTTCTTTCTAAGGTAGTACAAAAAATGTTACAAACTGACTCTACACTACATTACAAGATTCTATAATTATTGTAAAATCTGACGTTGCAAATAAATATTGGCAAGTTCCATCTATCAGGATTCATCATTTTTAACATTGTGCGTTTACAAGTCAGCTAGTTCAAGTTAGCTTTATATGTCTTCAAATATGGTTTTCAAGAAAAAAAGTACCGGGGCGCGCCCTGCCCCAGAATGAAAGTACCAGGGCGAGACTTCCAGTCTCGCCCTGGCCCGAATACACCACTGAATTTGAGAATTTATAAGAATACACCCATTTTCATAGCTACGAAAAATAGATGTTTTAATTAATAAATCACGCAATTTACTTCAGAATTATTCAGATTAGGCCTACGCTGAAGAACTTCACACTCATCATTAAGAATAGTTCAGTATGGTCATTTCATGATGATTCAATGACATATTAATGTGTGGATTAATGTCGGATATATTATAGCCGAAATGAATGTTTATTGTATTGCTGACTGATTTGAAATGATATTTACAATTAATACTGAAATAGTATTGTGATAATCCAAATATTTTCTGAATACAGTGAAACTTATTGATGACAGTATTTTTTTGTATCACCCAAAATTAACGATCAACACGAATTACACGAATAAATAAAAACTCGGAAACAAACAGATTGATCACTCGAAAAACGACAAACCTCTATGAAAATGCGAAGGTTTTTAATCCATATACGATTATGGTTGAAGAAATGAGAAGACATCTCTAACATCAGTTTAAGGATACCCCCGGTTGAAACATGAGCACCATGACGGCGGCGGGGTTCGAGCGGCTTATTTATAATTCATAGAACGAAAGTTGGACATAGGTCAGATAGCTCACAGTGGAAATGTTTGCAAGTATAGTTATGTGGAAGTGTGCAATATAAATCCAAGTGAATAATGATAATATATTACGTAATTATACTCGACCAATTAAGATGCTACATGAACATACGCTGATAATCGATTGGCTAACTGTATTGTGGGCCTAACAAAAATATTAATCAATTTCTAAAATGTGATTCAGAAAAATTATAACATCTTTTCATAAACTTCAATAATTGGAGTGATACATATTTAAAAACACCATTAATTGCCTGCAATTTCTCCATATTTTGCAAATATCCATTCATGAATGTGGCTCTTTCTTCAATTTCAACATCTAATTCGAATATGGTGTAGCTATAAAACTTTTCAAAGAAATACAAAAATACTTTTCCTCCTTCATAAGAATATCATGTAAAACTAAGATGAGACAATTGGAAAATGAATATACTATTCGATGATGAATAAAGGCAGTAACGTCTGACAATATCATTTATAATTGTCTGTCTCTTTTTTCCATTGAAATACATCATTTTCATATTATCCATCATCACAAAACGATCAGTACGATTAGTACGATGAAGGACAAATTGGTCTGTTTGATTCTTATTTGCAAACAGCACAAAGCTGTATTCTCAAATACTTCTTCCGTATTTCATTTATTTTTTGAAAAATCATCAATTAATTGTAATCTATTAAAGCATTCATCTGAAATAAATAACGATAATGATGTGAAAGTATAAACAGATCGTTCAAATATTTTGTGATATCACGGCCTTATAGATTACAACCCTTCACAGTGAGCAGCCAATATACATGTGACACCGTAGTTGTATTGAATACAAATCGGTTAACCCCTCAATGAAAGCATCGTCTCAGCAGCCGAGAGGATTCGACCGTTGTCTACTAAACTAGGGACCAGGCGGACCGAGGTCGAGACACCGCACTTCCAGATTATTATGTTTAGGGTCGGTATTACAATAGGTAATTAAAGTGTTATTTATGTAACTAACGAAATATCTTTATTCACTTTTTAATTCAGATATATTTCAATTTGCGTATTACCACTTAATTCATTCTGTTAGTTATGTATTTCAAGGATATTATTTCTGTTGCCATGGCGATGGAGATTCTCTGGTTGGAAAGAAATATCTAGTAACTTTTGTTGTCGGTTGGTACGAAAATCTGTCAAATTGTGTTTACAGCACTGGCTTCAGTTCACTATAGCTACTGTCAGTGTCAGTTGTCATCTGCGATTTTTAAGGTTAGAAGTAGAATTTGTAAATAATGGAGAACAAACAGACAAGAAAAACGAAGAAAGGAAGTGAACGCCGTCCACGCTCATCAAACTACAACTATGATGAGCTGGACAGGCTGATAAGTTTGGTCGAAAAATACCAATCGGTGGTCGAATCGAAGATCACCGACAAATATTGCTGGTCGCAGAAGGTAGGTCACAAAATTGTTCTTGTTATTAAATCAGTAATGAAGCATGCAGTCATTATATACGCCCTAGACCTACTGCATAAAAGCCAATAAGCTGTAAGGCCTCTAGGCGTAGGCCTACTCCTAGTACAAACTCAATGTCCTAGCTGCGAAGGTAAATACATAGTGTAGGCCTGGGGCCGTTGGTAGGGCCATGTAGATCTAGACCTACTGTAGCCGTGTGGTCTCGTGAATTACGAATGTTGTAGGCTTTCAGGTCTAGCCTGTTGTCATCATTGGCCTAGGCTTTCATAGGATGTACCCGGGTCATAATGATTACCGTTATATGGGTATTGTTTTTGTCTCTATAAAACTGGGAGCCTAGTGGCCCTACTGTCAATAAACTTACACTTTTTAATAGAATAGCTCCAGCAGCACATAATATATAAGCTAGTGAGTAGGAACTAATTGATTTTTAAAAACAACAGGAGCAAATATGGAGTAAGATTGCAGTCGAGTTCAATGCCGCCTGTGCCCCGGGGTCTGCTCACAGGGACGCAAAAACATTACAGCTAAAATACCGCAACTTGAAAAGTGATGTCCGAACGGCTGTGGGCGAAGAAAGGAGGAGCCTCATTAAAACCGGAGGGGGTGGCTACAAAAGGACACCATCAGTACCATTTCAGGAGCGGGTACTGGCTCTAATTACGCTATCGGCCGAGGGTTTGCCCAATGATTATGGGTGTGACACAATGCTGGATGGTGAGCAAAGTGTGGATACCTGTTCCATCAAACCCTGAATATATATCAAAAGGCATTACTGCTCTTCCTTAAAGAGTGTGTGAGGAATAGGGTTTAATGAAAATAAATACCGTAGGCCTAGTGTAAAAGAATATATATATACTGGTACCTGCCTATGCGTGTTCTGGAAAACGTAAGTGAATAGGATCAACATGATTTATTATCATTATATAACTCTCATCTGATACAAAACACAGTAAGAAATTATTTTTCCTTATAACTACTAGAAATTAATTTAGGAAGAAATGAATTTATAATGGCAAAAATAGGGATGATGTCGATTTTTTATTGAAGGATTATCAATCAACAATAATTATCAAACATTCAATTGACTACAAACCATTAGCTGCATCAGCGAGTATTCGATTAAACCGACCGATTAACAATTATTCTGTCGATGTTGAAACTACGGTATATGGTCAAAAGTTCGCACAGTGTTTTGAAGAAGGGTTTAGTGTCAAAGTGTCAATGTGCGAACGATCTTACCATTTATCCTTGGCCTTAATTTGGGAACGATGATCAAAAAAGTACTAATGTGAAACGCCCCCCCCCCCCCCCACACCACACACCTTCCACATTTGTGTACACTTGCAGTCACATAAAATGGACTCTTCACAAATTTAAAATTGAATGAAAAATATTCATAATCCACCTCTAATTGTATCAAGCACAATACATCGAATGTCTATGTACATGGTCTGCAAGTTTTAGTGCGTAGTCAACACATTAATTATCACATTATCAATAGCTCAATTAATTTACAGGAAGTGTCTACGAGGGTCCGGAGACAGAGCAGGATGAAGGGTTGGTCGACAATGACCTCGAGGTTGAGCAAGAAGGTGAGGAAGACTGGTTTGCCAACGCGACGTGGCAAACCTACACTCCCTCCATGTTGCGTCAGCCCAAACATCCAGCTTTGGAGAGACACACTGACGAATGTAAGCGAAATGTTATTTTCATGTGATTGGTGAACATATATAATTCATGTACCGGTAACTTACTCGTTCAACTATTACCTACAGATTCCGCTCACGAACTGAGGCGAGAGGTGACGAGGGAGTGTGTTCAGCCGACATCAAGCTGCACCAGTACTGCAACTTCCGGTAAGACAAATAATTTAACCTGGTAGCTGATAGGCCTTTTGGTAATCATTTAAATTTGATATCAAATTATTTCAAATGTGTATGTAGTCTATTTAAGACTAGAGTTTCCATTCTGTTTCAAAAATTTTGATATTTATTTAGGCCTATATTTATATATTCAATATTAACATTTATCATTTGATATTTCGACATTCGATGTTCGTTGTTTTGGAACTTTGGTTCGATGTTGAAGTGTAATAACGACTTCATGTCTATGCGCCTCTAAAGTCTAAGATATTGATAATGAAATGATCGATAAATTCTTTATTGAAACAATGATCGATATCGATCGAAAAAATTGGCTTCCAATTCCGCATTTTTTTTTATTTCAATATCATTTGGAACTTGAACATTTCCGTTAATACTCAATGAAAAATTGTAGATATTGTTCTCAAATTTTAAAATAAATGGCAACACTACTTGAAATTGAACACAAGAGGAACTTACGTAAATTACATTAGTTCACCATCTACCAGGAGCTAGAGATTAAATTGTTCAGAATTAAGAAACAGGCTACAATAGCCGTAACATTTTAAATGCCATTCCTTTTGTCATAATGCTAGCTCTCTTCCCAGAGAGTTTTGTTTGAGTGTGTTTCAGATATCGATGATTGAACAAGTTGGATACCGGTATACATTTCTGTCCCTAGTAGCAATGTATATTCAGACGGATTTCCATTCTATCTATTATCCTATAGGGCTGCAGATTAAGAATAGTTACGCGGACGAGAAAAGTTGTTCGTGTAAAGTTGTTCGTGTCATAGAAAGTTTGTCAGGAAACAAGAGAATTACCAATTTGAATAGGCTACAACTATGTATGATGACCTATGCTTGAACTGATGGCCTAATATAGGTAGTATATATAATTATATATATATATATATATATATATATATATATATATATATATATAATTATATATACGGTATCACCGAGTACATAAATATCCTCACCGACGGCAGAGATGTCTATTCAATGTAGAGATGCCTGATTTCAAATAAATGGTCATAGTTAACTCAAATCTAGTGTTGTCGCCTGATTAAACCTTGCATACCCTCCTACACTCATAGTACCTTCACAATAAGTGTATATACCATAACGAGACAAAAATTCATATTTGAGTCAACTGCATGAAAATTTAAAACCTTTCTATATTAACTCAGTTTCCTTCCTATCCATAGCAAGTGCCATCCTTGAACCTCAGCCTTTCCAATTGTCTTCCGATATCCGTCGTCCCCCAATTTCGGCCCCTCGTCCAGTTCCTACTCGGGTCGTGACTGACGTCCAACAAACGACGACTCCTGGAAGTTTTACGTCGTTTCCAGTTGTCAACCCATCAGACACACACAGTTCACATGCTGGTAAGCTTCTTCATGTATTCATATCTATTCTTGTACTTTTACGTATTGATAGTTCATTTTAAAAATGAAAATGTAAATTCATCAATATTTCACAATATGCAGTAATTTGTTTGATGAATTTTAAAACAGGTCACTCGATACAATTATCAAGTTTCGATAATATAATAATGAAAATTATCTGTGTGAAAACCTACAGTTAAACTGGGGCCTATAGTAGTTAACGATAGTATAAAGTTGAACTTATATTTGTATTTGTGGTAATTTGAGTTGATGACTCTGTTTGCAGAATACAACACACAGGCCACAAAGACACGAGTCACTCCATACAAAGCCAATTTTGGTCCGAGGAAACCTCTTCCTAATCATTTCAAGTCTCCCTCCGCTGCCTCGGTTTCTACCCAGAAGTTTACTCAGCTAGCTCACAGTAAAACTGAGCTAGCCAAACTTCAAAAATTACTTTTGGAAACGGAGCACAAAGCAAAAGAAAAGAGAGATGCTGAAGAGCACGAGAAAAAAATGATAATTTTAGATTTGGAACGCGAGTCACTTGAATTGACAATAAAAATTAAAAAAGTAGAACTACAGTTAAAAGAGGTTGAAATGAAGAGCCGATGTCAGTAATATTTGTAAATTAATCAATCCATTTTTCATTTCTAATTTCAATTTTGTGATCCCATTGATCTTGATTGTTCACTTTTGTTCCCCTTTTTCAAAAACCATAATTACTCAGACCTATAATTAAAGAACAATAATATTGATTGAACAGTGGTGTCTTATTTTTGGTAAACTGATAATTTACATAGTGAAGTTAATAGCCAAAGAAGGGAAAAGAGGCAATTTGAAAATGGAAAAATTACAATATTAGGCTTAATGTTGAACTACTATTACAATGACTACAAATAAATGAAATTACTATTGTTGGGGTTGAAGCCCACGGAAATACCGGATCAACGATTCCCTTGTCCGCCCTTCGCCTCTCGCATGCCCTGGTCCCACATCAAGCCGGATCTGGTCTCTGTCCAGGTCCAGGGGTACATGTTGATCAGGATCGGGAGGTGGTTCTGGCTCACCCATATCGCATGCCAAGTTGTGGACAACAGAGCATGCGATAATGATGGCCATTGCACCCCTCAACTTGACACGGATTCCCAACGACAGCACAGGGAAACGACGCTTCCAGACACCGTAAGATCGCTCTACGATGCTTCGAGTGCGAATCTGGGATTCGTTGAACAATATCTCCTCAGGTGTTACGGGATTTCTTATGGGAATAATGAGAAATGGGGATAGCGTATAACCCGAATCTCCTAACAGGATTCCGTCGCCCATTTCTCCAGTCTCAAATCTAGCTTTGATTGTAGAATTATTGTAAATGGTTCTGTCGTGCGCGGAACCTGGCCACCTTGCAGTTATGTCCAGAATCCTGAGCCGTGCATCGCAAATTGTTTGCACATTTAAAGAAAAGTAATTTTTGCGGTTACGGTAGTCTTCGGCAATGTTCCCACCTAACGGACAAAGAAAGGATTTTGGATGAGTTGGAAATAGGGTTACAGAGCTCTACCTACGTCGTAGATAGCTATAACCCTAGGTTGGGATGAAGGAATGAAAATGAGTGGTTGTAAATTGATGCGTTGAAGTGAAACGAGGCATGTGTGAAGTTCTATCATTTGACGACAGTGCGTCAAATTCAAACTCAGTTCACGTCGCAAAAGCTTGAGCCATCATTCAGGAGCTCGGGGTTCAATTCCTGCCATGGCAGACCATCATAACGAGTTTATTTTGTGATTTCGGTCTATCGTTCAGGTTGATACTAGGATGGTTCCAAACTACAGATCACGACCGGCTCCTTCCCACTACTCGAGAGCAACCCCAAAATAGCTTCGTCATCAGTACAGTGTGTCATTAAATCCAACATTATATAGATTAGAGTGTGAACGAGCTGTATATCCAAGGTGCAGCTAATATTTTAAAATACTGGATGTTATAAGAAAGATGACCATCAAGTTGTAGGCCTATTAAATGGCAAATTTCTATCATTTACATTAATTAGACTTTTATCAAGCCTACCTGTCGACTGAATTTTTATATGCGTGCAGTCAATCGCGCCCAGCACCTGGGGAAAGCGAGCTACACTGTAAAACCCTTCTTTTACCAGCTGCTTTTCATGGTTTGTCGATGGAAATCTTATGACATCCGGGCGTAGGGTGGCTATTGCTCTTGTAACTGAGCTAATGATCTTCCCTGCCGTAGATTTATGAACCCCTCCGAAATCTCCTACCGCAATTAGCATGGACCCGAGAGCGTAGAATCTTAACGTAATCAAAAGGCGATCCATTGGAGGGACTGCATGGTTCCTATAATGCGGAAAGTAGTATACACAGACGTGATCAGTCCAATTGCCAAGACATAAAATCTGATTCATAATAATCTTACGATACCGGTGGGTAGTAGACTTATCACTAACCTTTCTGTTCGTGACTCTATCATATGACGGATACTGACGAATAAATTAGTAGCCGTTTGCTTGCTCAATCTGAACCGGATGAAAAAATCATCATCGTCCCAAATGTTCAGATGGTCGGGCCTAGCTCGAATCGTTTTAGGTCTCCTCCCCCTCGCTGCAATTATTGCCATCATTTCGTCGTCTGAATCTGAATCACTGTTATCGATCTACATGTGTAGGAGAGGAAGAAAGGTATGGTACAGGCCAGGATCATGAACAAGGAGGATTAATTTGCCACTGGGTCTGAGACGTATTGCCTACCGTCAATGCCACCGTATGCGAGGGGTAGGCGTAGGCCAAGACTGCGACGAAAACTCTACACTGCAGTACCGACGTATCATCTTATTAGGCCTACCCATACCATAGAGGAAGGAAGTTAAGCCCATATCACTCCTAAAGTTAATGACCCTATAAATGAGTCTAAGTGCCCATATGGACTAGACCTAGGCATTGAGGTTATGGCTTGCTTGGGCTAGGCTACATGTTCTAGGTTAAGAGTAGACATTTTCAGTTGAAAAACATGGGAGATGGAAAAATCACTATGGAATATTAATATAAATGAAGGGAATACTGATATCTTATCCACTTACCATGATTATCAAACCAAAACTCTACTTTGGGATATATTATTCAGTCTATTATGACATATTTTTTTAAGCCGCCATTTTAAATAGATATTTCAGAGATAATTCAGGTATATTTCACCCAAAAAGCATTAGTTATGGTTACCATAGTAACGGCAACTTATTTGGATAACTAGCACCAATTAAAATATGTAATACCGGAAAATGAATTAAACTTGAATTAAAAGATAATTCGTTTTTATTTCACTTTTAATTACCTATTGTAATACCGACCCTTATAAAATTGTAACCTGTTTATCCTAACTCTTCCAGCAAATATAATGTACAATAATTGAGAATTGAATATGTTCTCTGTTACAGCCTCTTATCAATGTTGTAAATCTCTCTTCCATATATGCTTCATACTCTTCTCATTAAATGATTGCTTATGATTATTATTAATAATTATTAATAATTGCTTAGAAATGAATTTATTTTTCGATTTTTCTGTCGCATATCATACTTTCAATTTGATGTATAACACATACATTGTATTGGGAGAATATTCAGGTACGAAGTATAATATCGAATGTTTTGGGTGATTTGATCATACAAGGTATTGGGAATATTTCTATTGTCTGTCGCATATCATACTTTCAATTTGGTGTATAACACATACATTGTATTGGGAGAATATTCAGGTACGAAGTATAATATCGAATGTTCTGGGTGATTTGATCATACAAGGTATTGGGAATATTTCTATTGTCTGTCGCATATCATACTTTCAATTTGGTGTATAACACATACATTGTATTGGGAGAATATCCAGGTACGAAGTATAATATCGAATGTTTTGGGTGATTTGATCATACAAGGTATTGGGAATATTTCTATTGTCTGTCGCATATCATACTTTCAATTTGGTGTATAACACATACATTGTATTGGGAGAATATTCAGGTACGAAGTATAATATCGAATGTTCTGGGTGATTTGATCATACAAGGTATTGGGAATATTTCTATTGTCTGTCGCATATCATACTTTCAATTTGGTGTATAACACATACATTGTATTGGGAGAATATCCAGGTACGAAGTATAATATCGAATGTTTTGGGTGATTTGATCATACAAGGTATTGGGAATATTTCTATTGTCTGTCGCATATCATACTTTCAATTTGGTGTTCACCGCATACACTGTACTAGGAAAATTATTATTTCAATAGAATAGTCACCAAGTGATTTCAGGTATAAACATCATACATTGTATTAGGATTTTACCCCCTGTGTACCTGTGAAACCGCGTTGCCCAGTTCTTTCTGGGAAATATCCTATAAATTCATAAACCAACCAGATGAACCAGATGAATAAACCAGACTCAACCAGATGAATAATGAAAATGATCAGCTCTTTGTTCTCTAGCAGCGACTACGCTAGGGCCATCCTAGCACAAAGAATTCGTCTTCCGAGTCTGAATTCGTTGGCTCACAGGCCACCATTTTATTGTACGGATTCAAACAATTCTTGTTGTGACAGTTGTGGTACATTTCGGCCGAATATATTAGCATATAGGCATTGCATTTGTACACAAACTCAATGAAATGAGACCTAGGCCCTACTACTTCGTATGGTGGAAACTAACCTCAATTTCAGCCAAGGCATTACGAGCCCTAATAGGCGTAAAACAGTGGGGTTCGTCAGTCGGAAGCTAACAAAATAATTGCATCACTTCAATCATTGAGATTATCAGCTTGTTGGCTTGAAAACTGAGACTCAGCGTTCTGTAGCAGCCAATATTTGTGTGAGGTGACTGAAAACGCTGGAATTCAGGCGGCCATTTTTCCTTATACGGGTCTTTAGGAGTTAATAGCTGCCACAAGAGCCCACAAATATTTATCGAACTTTGAATTGAAGTTAACAGAGGATTAAAATAGATTTTAAAAAAAGAAATATTTCCATCAATTCCTTCTTGATCAATGGGACAATAAATACAGCGTTTGACCTGCACAAGAGCATACTTGGCAGAAATGAAACCAACAGCCAGAAACTATGGCTGAAGGAAAAATCTCTTCGACTGCTCTCTGCAGCCCTGCTTCCTAATCAGTTGAAAACGAAAGTGCCACATCTTCAGAGGAAGGAACAATCTCGTCCCTTAGGAACTCTCGGAGCTGTTTATATGCAGCTTTCGTTTTCCTGCTCGTTAGGGCATAGACTAATGTGTGAGACTGAAACAAAGTTAACGCATTACATTCTTGACTGACCATGTGATACAACGATTACATACGTCTCTAGAAATGAGTGATCGTGATCTGATCTGCAGCGGCTCACGGTCGGTAATATGGCCGACAGAAAGACCACGGCATTCGACGGCCATAAGACGGTCTTATCCACGATCTTTTAGCTGACAATGTTTTTGTCTCACGCCATTATGTCCCCGCGATCATTTTACCCCACTCAATATAAATGCTGCGATATTAAAGTTGGCATTTTTTTGTCGCGATCTTTTTGCCGGCTACATTCACAGCTTGGCTTGAAATTTGTTCAGATGAATCAGCTGTGAGAGAAAATACAATTCATGGTTGGTAGGCCTACAACAAGATTTTGCATTCATGTCAGTAGAACTTTTTATACAATATAATTTTTGAAAGTTTTGATATATATTTCGTAGCCAACATGCCCCATACTCATGGCATGGAGGGAAAATAGCTGCCTTGAAGAGGGAACTGCCGGAGGAGTCCATGTGGAGCTCGACAGAATTCCGCCCATTAAGAACTTTGGCGACGAGCAAGGGGCCACAAAAAACCGTGGTAACTTCTCCCCGGTCTCCCACCAAAGTTGTTGAGTAGAATGGGGTTTCGGTGATGGTGCTACCGTACTTTGCTTGCCAGCGAGGGTCATCCATCATCAACTCCAACTCTAGTAGAGTTGCTGGAACCGCCGGCGTCCCTCTTCTTCTCAGAGCCCTCAGCTGGCTCTCTCTGCTGACGTACGGCAGGTGTGCGGCCGCTTCAGGAAACCTAGTTCAACAACATTAACACAGATTATATTATTATCAAGGATATAGTATACTTGAAATATATATTTGTTATTGTATTTATTCACCCAAGGCAAATCCGATCAAATATTTGATGGTTCGATTCGTTCGTGTTCTACTCTGGATAGCTTCTCAAACTGCAGCACTTTCATGGTACTAGAACGGCTAGCCATGCGCGTGGTCATGGCCCTTGAATGGCTAGCCACTCATGGTGAACCGACCAAGTTTGGCGGGGCGCCCATGAGATTGTTCATGAGTAATGGGGAAGTCATGGCATATCCATGGCGGGGAAATGACCAAATATTCACTGTGTAGTCAAGTATAAACCATGCATGGTAGCCCATTGGCTAGCCTAGTATAATATATATAGAATGTGAAAGTGCACAAATTAAGTGGGCAAATTAGTCGGTACGCAGGAATGCATTTCGGCCTCTCAAATAGTGTCATCACACTGACCATAGGTGGATGCATATCTTGTCTCAGCGTCAACATTACCCTCTCATCATTGGGCCATAACAAGCGACAGCGCTCTTGCGAGTTGAGTGCACGATAATACAAATATAGAGCCAATATAAACAATTCTCAACTATTATTACTATTACTGTCAAGATAGTACTATTTGAAGATATTTCTTGACCTAGAGATGACCTTGATTTGCTGATGCATGATGAATGTGAGACTGGTCAAGCTTTGAGTGCATGTTCAGTGCATTATGCGAACAATTCATGTATGTATGTATACGTATCGGTTGTTTGTTATGGTCTAAATTTGTTCCGACTCTTTGGCTTGAAGCGATCATTGAATTTTGTCCATGTACTTTTAATTCTTCAACTCTATATAACGGGTCATATTCTCATTTACTTTTTAAAGATGGAATTTGATCAGAAAATGAATTCAAACTAAGTTGATTAGATCTGAGACGAAAAAAAACAGCTGGTTGAGGTCTATCCTAGTTCATATGTAGAGAATCAAAATGTGTTTCCTTACAGAAGAAAATACATTCAACCGACGGAAAAATGCGTTTACAAATCATGTTCAGGTACAGCGTCCTTTTCTGTTCCATTCGCTTCCTTTTTCCTCCATCTTGGACCTTGAATCCATCTCTGAATGGAAGATTCTATCTACTTATTGCTGGTGGCTATGAAACTAGTATTGCACCTCACTGCTCGTGCAAATACATATCACTTCAATTCCTAGAAACCCTCGTGACAGCAGTGCCTGTACTACTCGATATTTCATCAGGCTACAAATGTTTGTTGAGGCATTAGTTGGATGATTATGAATACAGATTCTCAGAGAACGTATTCAACAATTTTGCATTGCATCGTAGTCCTCACCACAGGTCAATAAGTACCAAGTGAACACCATGGAGCGTTGTTGTACAACAAGCAAACATTGACCGCATTGAATGTAATATAAATGTAAAAAATGTATTGATAATATAACATATTTAAGTAAAAGGTTTCAGATTTATTGGGTCAATATTTGCAACAAAATAATGTCATTTATTTGATGGAGTATATTCTTCATAAAGGACAACGCATTTCCTTTTTTGACGAAGGGCACACCATTCATCAAATTCCTTATCTTTAATATATCTCTTATGTTACTAGGGGTTAATTTTTCTAGATCTAGAATGTTTCACCAGGGAAAGAGAGCATTTCCTTCACGGCACTTCTTAAATTTTTGTCGAGATTCCCAAGGTAAATATTTGGAAGTTGGGTCAGAGGAGCATTCTGTAACGGTTAGAACAGACATGGCCACATGTACTGACTTAATACATTCAATTTCTGATCTGGCATCAGGAATGGGGACGATGTAGTTATCTGAAGTGTATCTATCAGATCAGCTATCACCTTTTCGGTGTCAAAAACGATAGACTGACTAAAGTTGACCCCCGAATATTCAATCTCTTCTTCTTCATTGATGCTTCTTATAATCATAGTCATCCATTTTCGAAGACGCTTCTTGAAACTTCCTATTTTGTTCTACTAATGCAGTAGATTCCTCAACATTGAGCTTCAATCCCAGTTCTTCTAGACGATCCTTCACCATTCTGGCCAAGATTCCAGCTGATTGGCTGTCCTTCACCACCGCATCGTCGGCGAACCCCGGAACGGTAAGATTATCGTGATTTCCTATCAGTTTGAAACCATCCTGGTGTGCAAACCATGTGTGGTGCAATTATCACAAGCTGAATAATCGCTATGCAGTTTCACACATTCTAAATGCTCTTTAGCTAAAGCATCTAGAATAAATCTCTTACTTGAACTTCATACGCTATGGTTTGTCTACACACAAGCGTCAAGAGGCGGTTCCGAGCGTCTAGAGGTTCCAGCCTAGAGGCCACTCAGTTTTCAGACCATTATTCTGCAAATCGTTGAGGTCAGCGATGAAATCTTTGAAATATTTTTCAATAGAAGGTTTTCCTAGGCCACAAAATATAACTACAGGAAAAGTCAAATTCATGAAAGCTGCATAGCAACGGCTAAAATTCAATTCGAGAGCTTGTGAATAAAGGAACACCATCAGAGTAGAAACTTGAGGCATGTTTCATCTTTGTATCACCTTCAAAATGTGAAAGGAGCAATTAGATGCATTTACTTTTTAAAATATCGTGTTTGTAGAGCTATTGCTATTTTACGTATCTCTGCAGCCATATCTCACATATGCTGCATTTGCCCAGTTACTCATTTTTTTCTTGTTGAGGTGGGGAAGGAAATCTTGCATGAGTTCTTCTAGACGATCCTCACCATTCTGGCCAAGATTCCAGCTGATTGGCGGATTCTTACCGACTACATCCTCAACTCACTTCTGTCACCACCTTCGGACCACTTTCGTATTCCTTCTGGGTGGTGACGAGTCTCTCTGGCTCCTACTTTCCGCTATACGACTTGGGAAACAACTGGATTGATTTTTTTCTTACATTTCTCTTTTCCGCAGACTCTCCATTACCTTTGTGATGTATGCTGAAACTTTATCCCACTATTCCAACGGCCTGATGTTTTCGAGTCCCACATATCCTACCATTCGACTGAAAGCCTCATTCTTGCTGCTCTCTTTTCTTCTCTTTTGCGTGCTTTGCTTCCATCGCTCGTGCACCGGTCGTGAACCTCCTTTTTCTCATTCACCAGAAGATCCATCGGCGGTGTGGAGGCTTAAACGGGTGCAGCACTCTCAGTTACAGTCCTGTATGCTGAGATGATCCGCAGTGCACCTGTCCTCTAAACCCTCGCCAGTCTGCGACGCTCTTCTTGCTTTTCTAATGTGTCCGCCCATACTTCTGCTGCGTAAAGGATTTTTGAGTAAATCACACTTTTGAGGAGCCTTCTTTTCCACTCTTTCGGTCCACCGACGTTTGGCATGAGGCGCGACAATATTGCTGCCGTTGATGCCGCTTTCTTCGCAACTATTTGAATGTGATCTGAGAAATTCAATTTGCGGTCTATCTGAACGCCCAAATACCTGGCTGATCTGCTCCATTGTAAGGAATGTCCATTCATCTCGAGTGCTGGTGGGTCGAAGACTCGCTTGTCAGTGATTAACACTGCCTCCGTCTTGTGTGCCGCGAGTTCCAGCCCGTTGGCTTTCAGCCAGTTTCCCACTCTACGAATTACTTCGTTGGCCTTTATTTCCACCAGATCCGAAACATTTGCCGGCACAATGGCCACCACGTCGTCTGCAAAACCTACTAGTTCACATCCCTCTGGAAGGTCGAGGTTGAGGAGACCGTCGTACATGATGTCCCTCAGGAATGGTCCGATGACCGATCCCTGTGGGACCCCTGCTGAGACTTTGTAATCTTTCTGGCCATCCTCTGTGAAATATGTGACCCTACTGTTCGACAGGTAACTGTCCACCATACGCAATAGGTATCCTGGTGTAACTCTTGCTTCCAATGCCCTCAGAATTTTGTCCCATCTTGCAGAGTTGAAAGCGTTTTGGACATCCAGTGTTATGAGGGCGCAGAACACCTCATTTCTCCTCCCGCCTGCTCTAGCAGCCTTTGCTTTGGCTACCACTCTCTTGATAGCATCGACTGTAGATCTTCCTTTCCGGAAACCGTATTGGTTCGGAGATAAACCTCCATTATCTGCTACGTGCTTTTCCAGTCTTTGGAGGATTATTCTTTCCAGTAGCTTCCCAATCGAGTCAAGTAGACATATTGGCCTATAGGATGATGGATCTTCCAGTGGCTTGTCTCCTTTCCTAAGCAGAACGAGGTGTTGTCGCTTCCATCTCTCCGGGAAACTTCCTTCTTGGAGACAGGCGTTGAAGGCTTGGAGTAACAACTCTGGAATTTCCTCTGCGATCAATGCTGTTACCTCATCTGGGATGTGGTCCGGTCCTGGAAACTTCCTTGTAGGTAATCGTTTGCTCGCTTCTCGCAGCTCTTCCTTCGTGAAGAGCGGAACTTCTTCTGCTCTCGGGATGTGATTTCAAGCCTGGATGCATGTATCGGGAACAAGGTGTTGACGATGTTCCTCATTCTCTCTGTATTCGTGATCCCAGGGCGAACATCTTTTTGGATACTATCCTGTACGGCAGTCCCCATGGATACTCATCAACAGATCGACAAAGCTCTTTCCAGCACTTCACTTTGCTCTATTTGATTGCGTACTTGAGTTCCTTCCGAGTACGTCTGAATTCTTCGTGTAAGGCCTCTTCTTCAATTGTGGCATTTTTTCTTTTTCTTTTCTTTTTTCTTTGACGGGCGTCAATTGCCATGTTGTGGAGTACGGCGCAAGCATTCACAATTTGCCTAGCCGTGAACGGATCATAATGTAGGTAACGGTGGCGGAGAAGACATCGCCAGCGTGCCTTCAGCAGACCAAAACATCGCTCGATGCAGCAACGTGCGCGGCAGTGGACATTTGTAAAATTGTCTTCTGGTGAATTTGCATCCGCATGTAGTATTGGCATCAAAAGCCACGGTTCGTTGGCGTAACCAGAATCCCCTGAGAATGGAAATACATGTATAGTTCAACGTGAGTTCCATGGTATCAAGGAAAAGAAAGACATTCAAATAAAAATAAATTATGGAAATGCTACAACATATTCGGCTACATATAACTTACCCGGTAAACCACCCGATTAATGTTTTGATTAGCGCATGAAGACCTAGAATTTCTTAGTTTTGGGGTAGTAAGGTCTATCTAGACCTATACAATGTTTATTAGGCTAAATAATTGAGATTGAATTAATGAAAAACAGTACCACTTATGAGTGTTGGTAAAAAGGTATAGAGAGAACCTACCTAGTTTGACGAGTCGAAGTGTACTTGTGTTTTTTGTCTATTTATTTGTATTCTGTCAACGAGTCTACCACGACCTTTTTCCACCACTCATATTCTAGCCTTGGACTTTTTTCTCAAGCTCAGAGAGTCAATTGACAGTATATGTACTTAGTTTCAATTTAAAAGCATCGTAAACTCTGGTTCCCCTGCTCGAACATTTACACATCACTCAGAATGTACCCTGTATTGTAGTACATAACACATAAGCCTACCTATGATCCACTCCCCCCTCTCACCAGCTGCGTACCGCCTTGCACGCAGAATGCCGCCAAATGAAGGCATCGCCCGTCGATCCAGCATATCTCGCGTTTATATTTAAAATCCCCATATCATAATCGCACACCTAAAAATATGAATTTTATTGTTCAAATATAGGCCTATAACACGTCTATATTAAAATACCGGTAACTTTAGTATCTATATGCTTATATTTCAAATGTTCATTGACTTTTACTCACTTTGAAAATTAACTATTGAATGTCACAATTCAATTCAAGAGGGAAACTTGATAAAAATTCAATGAATATGACAAGTGGAAGGGATTCAACACTCACTTCCCGGATCACAAGGCTAGTATATTAATGACTGCACTACCAGTGCCGGTATAATCATAATTTCAATAACTAGGCCCTAGGGTAATTTACCGCTTGCACATTCAGCGAGTGGTAGCTCTTGCGATTAACGAAATGCTCCTCGTGAACAACTGGGCGGACTATAGCTACATGTGTACAGTCCACAGCGCATATTGTTCCTTTCATACCAGTAGCTGCGTATAACCTGAAAACGAATATTCAAGGGCTTCCCACTAACAAACATGAGGATAGGTTTGGTGAATGGATTAGGGATTTTATTGTCATCTGTAATTTGTTATAACTTGTAAAACGCTATGTATGCGTTGTAAGACGAGCGAGAAGGCTAAAAACTGCTTTGAGTGGTACCAAATTAGCAAATTTTTTTTTTTCTTCAGACTGGCTGACCTGATCAAACTGAAAATTTTGAGAAATGAGTACAACAATGTAGGCCAATTCAAAATTTCTTTCAAAAAAAATATATATTTTTCATTTCTTCTGCCATGTTATTCTTATGGGTATTTTTGAAACTTGAAAAATGTATATAAAAAAAGTTACCACGCGATAATGCCTCAAAAGTATACAGTTCTAATTCAGATGAGGGACCATAACGGGAAGAAGTTTGAAGTTAATAGCTGTACCGGGTACCCGTTTGATCTGCGAAGAACCAAAAAAACATAAAAACGAACCCTAATATTTTTCAGTACGTCAATTGAACCCTGGCTTAGCTCATTTAATAATGTTACTAGAAATGATGTACAGGTTGGGTAGGCCTACTTAAACTGATCAACAAGCCAAAGAGTCCAATGTTATATAGCAGGTCCCTATCTCACCACATTCTCATTAGCTAGACACATACTGTTCCCTGATATAATAGATTGAACTGGTGGGATAATACAGCATCAGGTAAAACAGGTGTTTGTAGGAATAGTGATTGCCCGGGTATTAACAATCAAATACTATACAATTTATCACATTTTTTAACTAGACAACTAGACTTACCTATTTATTGACTCCATATTTGTAAGCCTAGTAACATGATTGACAATTGGTTACTGAGCTACATATTTTAATAAACTTATCATATGATATATTATGGATATCATATTAAATGATTCACTATGGATAAAGTATTATCCTATGGCATTGGTGTATGATTTATGAGCAGTGGGATCATAAGATGAAGCTATTATTATACTTTTTTTGTATAGTGGGAAAGAAGTGGTTATGGCCCATGTTATGGGAACCATATTGATAATAATCTATATAACAGAGGGGAACCATTAAATCTCTGTTAAGACGGTCTAGGGTAGCGGGGATCAAACCCTCACCTCCCGGATCACAAGGCTAGTGAACTAGCCACTACGCTGCCAGTGCCGGGGTTATAAAAACATACCTCTATTTTATTATCCTTCTCTCAGACTGAGTTTGTGGAAATTGAATCCACGTGTGTACCATAGTCTGATTGACTGCTGCTATCACTGCGTGGATGCTGCGGCTCACCATGGTCTGACTC
This sequence comes from Brachyptera putata, assembly GCA_907164805.1. NCBI lineage: Eukaryota > Metazoa > Arthropoda > Insecta > Plecoptera > Taeniopterygidae > Brachyptera > Brachyptera putata. Next base: position 6,107,792 of record OU015469.1, read on the forward strand.
ATTGCTAGAGTGAAGTCCTGTCCAACAGCTCGCTGGTACGACCCAGATGCCAGGAAACTCAATGTAGCAAGAACTTAATAATCGTAATTTATCTTTTTTTTTTTTTTTTGGGTGACACCGACAGCGTGGTCATTTCGTCACCCATTTTCATACTAAGAGTTTCGAATTTGTGAAGTTTTCATAATTTCATTCATTTTAGTTTTAATTTTCATTTTCATTTTAATTTTAATTTTCAATATTAGTTTCATTCAATATATAAGGTATATAATCGTCTACAAAAGCAATTAAATCATATTTTATCCAATAAATCGGTTAGATTCATGAATTTGAATAGTTTATCTATCCGTCCTGAGTCATCGGACAATATTCTATCTGAAGTGGTATCTATGGACAACTGTTGTCGAATGGTCGAGTATTTTTCACAATCAATAAGTATATGTTTCACAGTGAGAATATCATTGCATGTATCGCATCGCGGTTTGATTTGTTCCATTGTAAACAGATAAGCTTGAGTCAGGAGAGTGTGACCTATTCGCAAACGGGTCAACACCACTTCTTCTCTTCTTGAACTTCGGATAGAGGAATCCCAAAGGTCAATTGTAGGTTTAATTTCACGAAGCTTGTTGTTTATTTCTTTGTCCCATTCAGATTGCCACTTATGTTTAAACAAGAGTTTAAAATGAGATTTCAAGTCAAAGAAAGGTACAAGGGGTTCGTCGACAAAATGTCTCAAAGTAGCATCTTTAGCTGCTTTATCAGCGATCTCATTGCCCTGAATGCCCACATGACCAGGAATCCAACAAAACACTACATTGACGTCCCGTAATGCCAGGTTGGTCAGTAGGTTTTGCACCTTCTGTATCAAGTAGTTATCAGGATATATGTTTGTAATAGCTTGTAGTGTACTAAGCGAATCTGAACAGATGAAGAATGCTTTCTCTGGACGGTTGGATATATGTTCCAGAGATTTAATTATAGCTACGATTTCTGACGTGAAAACACTACACATTGAATTCAGTTTAAAACAGCATTGAATATCAGTTGACCAAAACGCACTCCCTACGGAGTCGTCCAGTTTTGATCCATCCGTGAAGTAATGAACAAAGTTTTGGAAATGTGAACATATTTCGTAAAATTTCTGACGATAAATGAGTGAGCTGGTATCCTCTTTTCTTAAACTTGTTAGTTGAGTATTGACTTGAGGCCTTGGCACCAACCAGGGAGCAGTATTGCTGGATCTGGTTGGGTAGACAGCGGGTATAATTAATTCAAAGTCGACCAGAAGACGAGACAGTCGAATACCTGTAGGTAAGGTGGCAAATGGTTTTGCATCATAAACGGGTTGGAATTGAGGTTCGAATATTTGTTTATATGCGGGGTGATTACGCATAGACTTTAATTTAGACGTATAGCCAGCGAGAAGATATTGACGACGATGTGCAAGTGATGGTTCACCCGATTCACAATACAGGCTTTCAACACGACTGGTACGGAGAGCTCCAATGGCCAGTCGAATGCCAGTATTATGAATGGTGTTAAGCGGTTTGAGATAGCTAACACGAGCAGAGTCGCACACCATACAGCCGTAGTCTAGTTTGGATCTTACAAGTGCTCTGTACAGCATCAACATGGTTGTTCTATCCGCTCCCCATGTAGTCCCACTCAAGTATCGTAATAAATTCAGAGATTTGTAACATTTATTTTTAATAATAGCAATGTGATTTTTCCAGTTTAATTTTGAATCGAAGTTGAGACCAAGAAATTTGGCATTATCAGAATATGATAATAGTTCTCCTTTCATATAGAGATCCGGATTTGGGTGCAACCCTCTCAAACGAGAGAAGTGTATGCACTTGGTCTTTGATGTAGAGAACTTGAAACCCGTCTCTTCAGACCATTTATCAAGATTATTAATGGTTAGTTGAATTTGTCGTGCTGCTGTTGTTAATCTGGATGACTTGCAGAAAATGGCTAAATCGTCAACAAATAAAGATGAAGTTACGGTGGCAGGGATACAATTTACAATGCCATTGATAGCAATAGCAAATAGAGTTACACTCAAAACTGAACCCTGTGGTACACCATTTTCTTGAAAGAATGATCTGGATAAAACGTTTCCCACGCGAACACTGAAGCGACGATTAGATAGGAAATTGGTTATAAAAATAGGGAGGTGACCTTAAAAGCCCCAATTATGTATTATATTCAAAATGTTATATTTCCACGACGTATCATATGCTTTTTCCAGATCGAAGAAAACAGATATAGTGTGTTGTCTATTCAGAAAAGCATCTTGGATGAAACTTTCCATGCGAATAAGATGATCGAGCGTGTTTCTGTTTTTCCTATAGCCAGATTGCACTGTGCAAAGGAGGTTCCGGTCTTCCAACATCCACATTAGTCTGTTGTTGATCATCCTCTCCATCACCTTGCACAGGCAGCTAGTCAAGGAGATAGGTCTGTAAGAAGACGTACTCTTCTTATCCTTGTCTGGCTTGAGAATAGGAATCAAAATTGCATGTCTCCAAGTGTCGGACGTCCAAATTAAATTGAATGAGTTTAAAAGATGTTCTTTCGAAAGTAAAGATAGGTGTTTTATAAATTGATTATGTATTTTATCACCTCCTGGCGTTGTGTCTTTCGAACGCATGATTGCGTTCTCTAATTCCCATACACTAAACGGTGAGTTGTACTCCTCATCGTTAGCAGAATAGAAGTCTAGCTTTCGTCTTTCAGCTCGACGCTTATGAATTTGAAACTGTGCCGAATAATGTTGGGAGCTAGAGACGTCACAAAAATATTCTCCAAGGGCTTCCGCTATTTCCAAAGGTGATTCAACCAAGTCTCCATTTATATTTAGGCCAGGAATAATTGTTGACTTATGTTTACCATCAATCTTTTTGATTCTACTCCATGCTTTAGCAGGAGGAGTCTTCTTCTGATTGATAGAAGAAATATAATTGTTCCAAGAAGATTTTTTTTGATTGTTTGATAGTAAAACGAGCTTTCGCACGAAGTTGTTTGAAAGCCATCAAATTTAAATTTGTGGGATATTGTCTGAAGATTTTCATTGCTTTTTTCCTTTTTTTGATAGCCTCTTTGCATTCCACGTTCCACCATGGTACAGGAATGTGCCGTGGGTTAGTGGATGTTAGAGGTATATGCTCTGATGCTGCGTCTATGATAATATCAGTTACTTTTTGAACTCTCAATTCCGCATCATCGATGTGTTTTGTCTCCTCGAGATTAGCCAGATTAGTAAAATTAATCCAGTTTACTCGTTGCAAGTTCCATTGCGCACAACGGGAAACAGGTTGAGGTTTTGTAATTAGATCTATTATCAAAGGGAAGTGATCGCTTCCACACAGATCTGAATGGATTAAAAGTTGAATAGAGGTGATATAGATGGTGTGCAAGCACATAAATCAATGGCAGAAAATTCATCGTTATAAGCATTGCATATTGTTTTTCCACCATTGTTCAGAATTACTAAATTATTATCATTAAAAAACTTTTCGAAGAGACGTCCTTTATCTTATTATTTATCTTAATTTATCTTATTATCTTATATGCTGATTAACGACCCCACCAACAGCTAGGTTAAACGGGGGTACGAATGAGCGGATGATGATGAAACGATGAAGTGATGATAGTCGAAAGGACGTTTACAAAAACCCATGCCTTATGCAGGACTCGAACCCACGCCCTACATGACTTCAGTTACTACCACTCGCGATGACATAGCCACAGGGACGGCTTACTTACTGGAAGTAGGATAGACTGATATCTATTACGGTAGTAAGTAACTTGTACCAGTACAGTGTAGGCCTACATTACTTTTGATCTAGGGCAAGGATCTTATATTAAACCTACTCATTTATTTGATGATAAATAAGAATCTATATTTAGATTTAATGAACCTTCACATCTTTGTTTCCGAAGAAATTGCACTCGTCCTAACGCCTTGCTGCATAGCAGGAATGCCACGCACGAGACGCTGTGGCAGCCGATACAGCTTCACAAAGTCGGACGTTGACATATCATTGAATGGCTCAGTGACTCTTCTTATGTTTCTTATGTCTTCCTCCTTCTACTCCTAATGTATTTCAATATTCTAAATTTCAGCCATTAAGTATATAGGTGGTCTTCGGCCTAGCCCTAGACATAGGTTTACCAAAGAGAAACCTACCGTAACTAATCCTTTCTTCTATCAATAGCAATCTAGACCTAGGCCTACTCTAGTCCAAAGACAGACCTAGGCCTACCCTAGTCCAAAGACAAGACCTAGGCCTACCCTAGTCCAAAGAAAGACCTAGGCCTACCCTAGTCCAAAGATAGACCTAGGCCAATGCCTAGGCCTAGTGGAATAGGGTCTAGTCTCGCTTAAAAATGCACACAACCTAGGCCTAGGGCCTCTATCATTGTAAATATTCGATGTTATAGGTTATAGGTCTTACTTTAGACTCCTAGCCCAAGTTAAACCTTGTAATTGGTCAAGACCTTATAAGAAATAGCCGAGGACCTAGGCCTACAACCCCATAATGAACCTATGTTTACATAAACCTAACCTCACTTACGATAATATTATCAAAATAATTGGAATAGTTATGTCAATTTGTATAATATCTTGTTTATTTTGTAATTATTTGGTCATTTCAAACTGTAAACACTACATACTGCCTGGATAATAATTTACACACTATTTCAACATACCTTCTCGAAAACTTATTTTTGATGGTTTGATTATCTCGCTGACAGTACGACTCCCGAGTTGATCTCGCTTGGACGAGACACCATCTCGCAGGTCTGACGTCACTACACTCTTATAGAAAACCAAACCGGCGCGACCAACTCATCTCGCAAAGTGCGACTTGAAGTTACAGAATAAGGGTCCAGGAACAAATCCTATACATTACATATTAACTTTAGCCGACAAATGGAAAAAATCACACAAGTTCCCTGCCCTCGCAATTGATCTCGCTACCACGCGACCCCGAGCTACAATGACCTACCCGTCATCAACTGAAAACTTCACGGCCAACCCCTTAACTTGATGCATCATCGCATAGTGGCGTGGGTGCAGGGGTAGGTAAAAAGAGTAAATGGCGGGCTGCAGGGGTGGGTAAAACAATTGGAAGGGGTAGATGTCAGGTTACACCTTCTAGTTGTCCCTTCAGGCTCAGTCAGCTAAGGCATTGCTTTAGAAACTGTTGTTATGGATTATTATAACTATCATTCATCCATTTTTGTCCGTTCGTGATCCCAAATAACCTAGTTGTGTGTGGGGTCTGAATATGATGTGCTTCATCACCTTGCTTAACTGTGCCGTCGCGGCGGTGATCCGTGACCGGTCCGCGCCCGTCGAAGTCAACTGCGACGCCGCACCCGGCATGCCGAGCAGCCTGTCCATGACCACAGTCAATAAGACCGTGAGCCAGACAGGTGAAAAGCCTGGTTTGGGCTCAATTGAGGTGAATAAACGTATCATATATCGTTGGATTGCTGATAAACAGGGAATTCGGAATGACATGGTACTTTTTCAATTTCGATGCGGATTATAGCGTCGCGACGCCTCAAAGTCTGACATTCGCCTAATTTTGAGTGTGCATCTGCATTCATAAAACTTACAATAACTTTTCACATATTATAGATAGAACCATGAAATATGTTGTTGAGAGATGGATATACTATGAATAATATGAATAAAGAATAAAAAAATTGAAAATCAGATTATTATACTCTGTTTCGTGATAAAATAGACCGAACTTGTAAGTTTTTAGGTAATACACCTTACTTTGGACAACCCTGGAATCTATACGAACGTAGGTGAATGCAAGTATCATACATCGTTGAATTTCTCAATGTCCAAAAAAATGAAAACATTATATTTTTCGAAAATCGATGCGGAACATGGCGTCGCGACGCCTCAAAGTCGGATATTCGCCTAATTCAGAATTCGCATTTGCATACATAGAAATTACAATAACTTTCCACACATTGAAGCAAAGATCATCAAATATATTGTTTATGAATGCAAATATCATGGAAAAAATGAATAAAAATAGAAACATATCATTTTATGATAATTATACTCTGTTTTGTGATAAAATAGACCGAACTTGTCACTTTTAACGTAATGCGTCTGACTTTGGATAGCACTGGAATCTATACGTATTCTGGAGAATACACGTATCATATACCGTTGAATTCCTCAAAGCCGACAGAATATGAAAATATATGGTACTTATCAAAAATCGATGCGGAAACAGCAGTTGAATCTTTAATCTGTTGCCAAGATACATGTCTCGATAATAACCGCTTCCATGCTTGTTGAACACAATTACTATAATATATCGATAATATATTACTACTCTAGTATTGTTGTCAACTGCTGGCTCTAAACTCAAAACAATAATGTGAACTTGATTAATATTGATATAGAATATTTTTAGCCCGATTATATGACAAAACAAAAACTATTCATATACCGTATATATATATATATATATATATATATATATATATATATATATATATATATGAATAGTTTTTGTTTTGTCATATAATCGGGCTAAAAATATTCTATATTAATATTAATCAAGTTCACATTATTGTTTTGAGTTTAGAGCCAGCAGTTGACAACAATACTAGAATAGTGTTATATTATTGAGATATTATAGTAATTGTGTTCAACAAGCATGCAAGCGGTTATTATCGAGACATGTATCTTGGCAACAGATTAAAGACTCAACTGCTGTTTCATTCGACTGAATAGTGCTTGCTCTTTTCATCGAGAATTACTTTCGTCTGTGACGTCACGGTTTGGCCATGTTCTTGTTGAGGAAGATCGCTGGTTGGACGAAGAGAACTGCCGGTACGTCGCTAATAGCCAATAAGCTGATATAAATCAGACATTGTGATGGTTCATGCCTATTGGGCAAGGTTCATCATCTTTTCTCGCAGCATCCTACGTACATTGTCGTTACATCTGTTCTATCATCTGGTCTTACTATACAATATTGTATTGCCTCATTGAATTCTGTGTCAACCCTTCGTTATGTCGACAGAACATGACTAGTATCTTCGAGTTATATTGAGGATGTATCAAAAGAGTTGTCCTATGTATTTTTATGTATTCATTCGCTTCGAACATTTCGTATCTGAATACCTAGCTATCAAAATGACAACAAATTATTAAAAGATCGAACACTTTAGATTGGGGGAAGAGTTGCGCAAAAGCACAGCGGGATGGCACGGTTCAAAGCAGACGTCATGGTTTCAATTCAGTTGGCCTCCTAACTTTATACCTCGTGGAGACGTGTGGTGGCTATCATCGAATGACAGGCAGACATTTCCTGTTATCTTCTATAACTCATCATCCACAAGGTTGGACCTGCTCACGTGGTCTGCGCGTGTCTCAACAATGGCGGTTCATGGAGGCCACAGATTTATCCAAGGAGTTAAAGGGTAATTTTATACATCGTGAAGAAAACAGTCGTTGGCTGTACTACTGAGGTGGACTTGGTTCAACGACTGAATACTACATCAACTCTACCGACCTTGTTCTAGGCCTGCCAGCGCTTGCTACAGTCTGTGCGCCACTAGCGCCCCCAGCGGAGGTCCCACGGACAGACTGGAAGAGAATCAGGCAGATTGGTCGGGAGCCACTTTACTCCATTCGTAAGCCACTTTAACACTACCGCTCCCATCAAATATCTCTATTATTATGGAAATTAGAACACTAATAATTAGTAAAATAATAATTTTGTTCTACTTATTATTATTATACATTTTTCTTCAGGCGTGCACTTGATTTGAGAAATGTTCAGCAAATTGTGTGTAGTAAGTAAACGAAAATGTTCTCAATCCAAATTCATCAAACAGATCAACGCCTCTCACGTTGTGGAATGAATCGTTTCTATCATTGTATTTCTTTATTCTATGGTTTCTATTTGTCCATCTAGCTTTCTATTCTGAAGCTCGCGGCGAGCCTAGCGAGTGTGACGACAACGAAGCGGGTGATGGGGCTGGTGGCAAGGAGAGAGGACCGGGTGATTGGGCTGGATGCGAGGAGAATGGAGCGGGTGATGCGGCTGGATGCGAGGAGAATGGAGCGGGTGATGGGTCTGGAGGTCAGGAGAATGGAGAAGGAGACAAGGCTGGAGAAGGTGAGAAGACTGGAGGATACGACGAGACTGGAGAAGAGGCGAAACAGGTGGAAGCGATACGAGCCATGTACGCCTTCCAGATACATTTCACCGACTTGAAGAGAATATTGAACCGTAAGCCCACTTATCACTCGGAGTTAATAACATTATAATCGCGCCGGGCTCAACCCGTGTTCGCATCACAACGCTGTTCGTCGTGTCAATAACAAGGCAATGTGCATGGAATCAACAGGCATTCCACTTGGCATGCACGGAAATCAACTGGTAATCATGTGTTGATATTTGATGATAGATTCAGTTGCTAGCATTCTCGCATCACACAACACTAGAAGTAAGAACAATGTGCATAATGACAACAATACAGCATGAGCAAGACGTGAAATCTGAAGCTATATTTCTGTGCAATCTTCTACCTTCCAGCATCACATCTATCAACAGTTTAAATGTATTCAGATCACCACTCAACCTTTCCCGTATTAAATATATATGTACTAGATCGATAAATACTTTATTGCCCGGACTACACGCGTGATTGGACGTAGACTGACTGCCTATTGACTTCTATTACACGTCTGTTGACTCTTTTCATCTCATGCTATTTATATATTATAGTATTTGTTCTCTTGTGAGTTTGTTTTTCACTTGCATGACGATGTGATATAATTTTCATTTCATTTCACATATTCTTTATTATATATAATTTGACTCTCCATAAATATAACATTTTATTCATTGTTTTCCACATGTTTTGAAATATCGTATGCGGAAGAGAATAAACCAAATTAAATATAGATATGTCCTCTGTCAGAATGATAGAATCCTGAGTAATTGAATCTATTTTACGTCATATTGAAGTTATTTAGGAAATTTATTCTTTTTATATATTCGAAGTTTTTTCGAGAATCACAACCAAAAAACAGATGTTCGCTGAATCGAATCCCACCCCTCTCAAGAAATGCTATTAAATGCTATTGAATAATAGTGCCTAACAATGGAATCTCTTCTGATTAGTTTCTCCGGACTCGTGCTTCCTCGGAACCGTCGCTCCTCGCAGACGACTCAACATCAAGGAACGGCGGATGTTGAAAGGGATGCTCCAGAGTATTTTCACCGTGGATGATCGGCGCCTGGAAGATTTCATCCGCTACAACGACGATCTGCTGGCGTTCGACAGGGACCCGGAGTTGTGGCTCGAGAACACACATAGCTTCGAGTTGAAGAACATCATCCTCGACCTGGATTGGGTGTTACACAACAGGGATAGCGAGCTCGACGCCAACCTGAGGCCGCGTAGAAATCTCATGGAGAACTATTCCAAGATTTATTAACTTCTCTTCCCCTTTCATTCTTCCTATTATTATTTCATTTTGTTCGGTGGTTTTTGTTTTTTTTTCCACCGACACATATCTTAACTTCTCTTTTATTTGCTTATTAGTCATTATTCAGTGTATTTTTTGTTGTTGAAGACCTCGGATACGGACAGATTCACTCGTTGACGACCTGGCACTGATATTGGAATATGAATAATGGAAGTACATATGGAAGGCGAAGCATCGCTTCCTACGGTTACGCCGGATACTAGAGGAACTGTATCTAATGAGCTAACAAAGGAATAAGCAAGGTCTGCCCATACGCATATAACAGCGTTGAGCAGTGGTAGCGTGACGTCATCCAGTACACACACTGGCTCCGGCCGGCTGAATTCTAGAGGATAACCAACGTGGTTTTAAAGCGTGCATTGAGTTGACAGGGAATATATGATACAATTTATTGAATCAGGAAGCTAAATATGTGTTACCATACTGGAAGGTGTCAACATCATAGAATAAAAGTCTTTATTCCATTATTATAATCAAATGTACAGATGATTAATAATAAAAACCTTCTTCGACCACCAGGTTTATTCTGAGGGGTGAACAACTCCAGTAATCCGGTGTACACTTGCCATGAAATCCCATTGAAATCCCCTTCAAATCCGTATGAAATATCTTGAAACCCATTGAAATCGTATGAAATCTCTCGAAATCTCCTGAAATCTCTTAAAACTCTTAAATCACCTGAAATCAGGTGTACACCAAATTTGCGAGTTGTAAGCCCCTCGGTTTATTCGCCCATGAAAGCTCTACTGTTCAATAGCTCGATTATCTGTGGCTCAACTGTTGACGTCGGGCTAAACACAGCGATAGCTGACGTGGCTTTGAATAAAATTTAGATTGGCAGAAATTATTTTCATAGAATGACGAAGCTAACAATGAAAGCATTATGATAGTATATTTTACAGTATGGATTCAATTACCCATTTCATAGCATCATGCACTTCACTTCAATTCTGCTTGGTGTTATATGAGGGGACGTGGGGGGCAATGAGCCAAGTGTTTCCTGTTATTTTCCAGGCCGTATTGATTAATGAATCATAAGTTGCACTTGGCATACAGTTTTGATTGCACACCTTTCATGTGAAGAAGTTATTGTAGTTGTTGAAATATTTCAGGCCTTGGCTCCAAGTTTTTACCCGTCAGGGTTTTTGGTGGGATAATCCTATTACCCGTGTTCAACCGACAAGTCCTGTTTCACTTGGGCTTATAGAATCGGTGTTTAGATTCAAAACACATCGCAGTGTTATGACATCAAGTCGCTGCTAGTTGGAAACACGACTCGCGAGTTGAACCAAAAGTTAGAGAATAATGGTCCAGGATGTCAAGTCTTGAAACCATCACGACTCGAGTCACATTACGAGTTGTGTCACATTTCGAAGTCGATATCGACTTGCAGGGATCTCGTTTTGCTAGTCTTGTAACCCAACGATCGATTCGCAGTCGAATGTGAGTTCAATCACTGTGAGATGAAAATAAGCTCGATTTGACGACTCGAGTCGAGGGGGCGGAGTCATAAAAGTATTACTACGCCCCCGCGATCATTCAAAACTTTGTAAATTGCTGTCGATCACCTAATCAGGGATGTAGCAAATGATCTGATTTCATCTTATTTGTCAAATAGGAAGCAAATAGTTGAAATAAACTTCACAAATAAACATAGGGCCTACTTCTTCTCAAACGGTAAAGTCAGAAGTTGGATATATAAAATGTGGAGTACCCCAGGGGTCTGTCCTTGGTCCATTGTTGTTCATACTGTATATGACCTAAATATCAATTTATCTAATAATAAGGTTACCATTTTTGCTGATGACACCACGATTGTTGTAACTGGGGATGATATGGTAACTGCTAGTCTAAACATGAATATTGCAGTAGAACAAGCTAATGTATGGTTCAAAATTAATAAATTAGTGTTAAATAATGGTTTTCAATAACAAACACAATAGAACTGAAGAAAATATACCCAATATTGTAATAAATGGGGACCAGATTTCAAATGTGAATTGTACTAAGTTTTTAGACGTGAACATTGACTGTAATCCACACTGGAAATCTCATATTGATAATTTGGCAACGAGATTGAACAAAGCATGCTTTGCTCTACGTATAATGAGACAACAATTCAAACTAAACTGCATAAAACTTATAAATCATGGATATTTTGAGTCACTCCTACGCTATGGCATTTTATTTTGGGGAGGAGTAACTTATAGTAACAAGATTTTTGAAATACAAAAAGCAGTGTTTAGAATAATATTCAAGAAATGGAAAAGAAGCACTTGTCGGCCACTTTCCAAACAATTTGATGTGCTAGCACTACCATGCCTTTACATATATGAACTAATTATATATATTAAGATGAATATTTCTACACCAGCAATTAATTCAGATGTGCGTAACCACCACACCAGAAATAAACATATAATTCGTGGCATTGCTCACAAAACTGCTTTATTTGAACAAGACACAAAATATAATGGAATAATCATGTATAATATTCTGCCACCTTTTATTAGGTCTCTCGACAACATAGCAATGTTTAAAAATATGTTGAGGCAGTTTTTAATTAAAAGTGCGTTCTACAGTGTTCATGAATTCATGTTGGGATGTCAAACGGAGTATATAGAACCAGAATCATAGATGAGTATTTATCTCATGTGTGTGTTATTGTGTTTTTTTTTTAAATATTAAATTAACTTGATAGATGCTAAGTATTTATATAAAAAAGCATCTATCATATATTCCATTCCATCTACTACTGTATTTAATTTTATGCATTGTATAATCTGAACTAAGTGTCCATTGTACTCACATTTTTATTATTATTGTCAAATTAATTGTTGTGTGAGTTTTAATATTATTGACTTGGTGAATGCTTGATAGGTCTATCTAAAGAACAGCATTCACCATATATTTACATATTCAATTATTATTTTCAAGCGATTATGTATTTCAAAGCTGACTGTCCATATGATTAACATTCTATTTATTATTGTTAATTCAATGATTATCTTGTAAATCCTCCATTGGACGAAAATGAGATAAATAAAAATAAAAAAAAGAACTAGCGCGAAATAATCTAAATCTCTAAAAGTCGTACAATGACATTTTATTCTAATATGCTAAGAATTCCATTGTTGATACTTTAGTTAATTGTTGTGAATGTTTGATTGTTAACGTTCTTTGTTAGTTTCATTGTTGTAAGGATTGTTACATATTGCCATCCTTGTATTTTTTTGATTGTCCACTTTTGAAAATATTGTACTGGTAGTATAAATTAAATAGAAAATGCCAGCAAAACAATCTGGCAAAGTAAATGTTGCGCAGCAAGATGCCTTGGTTGGTATGATGGAATGGAACGCGAATTTATTTACGGGTAAACTGGATAACCAGTTAACCCAAAATAATAAAGAAGATGCGTGGGCTGAGGTGGCTAGGAACCTCAATAGCATGTACGGTCCGAGCAAGAATGTCAAAGTATGGAAAAGGGTAAGACTAAGAAATGAATATAAAATCTCAAATCATTTTGTATTATATTGAATAATCATATTTATATTCATAATATATTCGATTAAATTTGACGAATTTCAATTGCTATAAATGGACCATGTTATGAGCTAGGGCTATTTTCATTCTAATACAGACTTGGGGCGATATGAAAGCCCTTGTAAAAAAAAAATGGCTATGCAGAAACGTTTGAGTACACAAACGGGTAACCGTAGTGGTGGGGAGGGCGATGACATGAGTGAGCCGCTCTCACCAATCCAGGAGAGAATTGCGGTACTCATGGGACCATCGGGAGGACATGTTTCCACTGGAGAGACTGCCGTGGGTGATGCACCTACCCAATTAGATATAGAGAATGCCATCGTCATTATTGTCGAAGAAGAAGAAATTGTTTCTGACCAGAATGAGGAAGGAGAGCCAAGCTTTCTGGTAAGAATGATGAACAATGGTACAGATATTCAATGATTTACCAATTATTTAGCGTATTCCATATGTAGGCCATAACGATGCTGTGTTAAATTTCCTTCAATTCAATTGAAAATATACTGGTACTCACAGGAGGAATCTGACCAAATGACGAGTGTCGACGTGCCAGTGATCGAGGAGGTTGCTACCTCCATCGAGAAGCCAAACTGGCAACTGAATACAACTGCCAAGTGTAGGAGGGCCGCTACTCATGAGACGTATAAACGCACTGATAGTAAGTCTTTTAATCGAGTTGAATTAATCATTATTCGCTCATAATTTACAATCGGTCCAATTTGATTTATTCAAATTTGGTTCAACAATGCACTGTAATGATAACCAAGATCCAGGCCTATTGTGCATTCAATTCAATTTATTGAACAAATTCATGCTGTATTTTTTTTCACATCAAGTATTTGAATATTTATAACTTTGTTTACTTACAATAATTTAAATCAACTCGCACACTTGAACTCGACAACAAAGTAACTCAGAACCAACAGCTTACCTCGAACTCCACAAGAAGTCCAACACATCTTTGCCCCATCCAAGAGGATGTCAAAAAGCTACGGGTGGAGAAAAACAAAATATTGCTACGAATAGCTGTAGCAGCTGAGAAAAGAGCAAAGGCTGCGAAAAATCAAGCGGCAGCTATAGAGATGTTGGCTGTAATTGGGCAAGGATTATTGAATTCCTTCAAGCGATTGGTCTAATTGCAGAAGTGTGTAATTTATGTGTTCATTGTATTTACTTAGGTTATGGGTTTATATTTTAAAATCTATAATAAATTAGGGTATAATCATAAATTATGAAAGATTCAGTACAACAATATTATGCTTGCATTCATGAAACTTGCATTCAAGACTTGACATCCAGTACCCAATACCGGACAATCAAATGTAGTATCTGAGTGTATTTTGTCACAAATTCCATTTTCCCGCGACAACCCGAAGCCATAATCACGCAAGCCCTACTGGCTGATCAGCGTGGTGCATGTGCGATGATTCGAATGAAAATCACCTCCGTAAAATCTTATATCAATCGATCGTAAAGGCTACAGTAATATTACAAAATATGAAAATGATGATAAATTAATGTTATAGGAATACTTACGATAGGAGATTTTGACATCTGGGCTAGCCAGAAGAGAGACTGGTATCCAGCTATTTTGACAAAAAAGATCACACCGAGTTTTTATGACTTTGAGATGTTGTTTTGATATTTACGTTACAATATATTGTATTTTAAAATAGATTCATTTGAGCACGTTACTTATTTCTAGGATTTTCAAGATATTTGGATCCCAAAAGTCTGCAAATCACTCAAAAGAATATAGGAAACTTGGAAGATTGATTTTGTGCACGGCCATCAGGATATCATCAATGTCGAGAGCAAGATGCATTGAGGGTTGCGTTGGTTTGCCGGTTTGGTGAATTAACTTCCTATCCCTCCCATGTTAAAAATATGTACCATTTTTACATCCAAATTGTTAGAACAACCGATTATGCGCAGTGAGTAGTGATAAAAGGTACTTACTTTACGTTCACGTCACCTCAGCTAATAACAGCTGTCATCACCACTCGCTCTCGAAAAGTTAGGTTAAATTTTACGAATATTCCATGGTAGGATTATTATTGAGTGTTTCATAATTACGTGTCACGTTATGTTGCATTTTGCAAGTGCATCTAGACAGAAGACACATAAAGTCAATGATCTAGATACTTGATATGGCAACGTCATCGTACAAGAAGGCTGCTCACCCCATCAAGTAAGTACCAGTACAATGCCAGTACCTATTTGTATTATCTTAGGCATTGATCTGGATGCACTTGCCTATTCTTTGAAAACATGAGTTGAAAGCTGAAAGCCTAGAAATAAGGCCTATTTACTGTAGGACCTAGGCCTAGCTGAGCCTATTGAACTCTGAATCTTACTTGGGAGTCGATTTATATTCCTGACCTGAGCAATTGAGTACATACTGCAACATAATGAACTGATTGCCCTGGACGTACTACACACCAGGCCTAGACCTATGCCTTAGGCAATTGATTTTATAATCTACAAATTCAATGCCTAGGACCCAAAGTAGGCCTTTCCATTGAGTTTGAAGATAGCCAATTTCCCTGCCGAATGGGCCTATGCTAGGCCTATCTCGGTCCTATTATTTGTAAGATTATACGCTAGACCTACCGGTAGCTCTTCTAGGACTAGGCCTTTATTTTATTATTAAATTCAATGGCCTAGCTCATTGAGTTTGTAGGTGCCTAGGTCAACCTTACAGCCTACACCTACGTGTCACTGTCAGCCAGCCTAGGCTTACGTAGGAAACATTACAACACTACAATACTCGGTCCTCGATGGCTCAGCCTGCAGCTGCTATATCTGAGACTGTAGCTACATGCCTAGGTAATGTCTCAACCAAGACAAAGAGAGTGGCAAATGCAACAGTACTAGTTTGATAGGCTGTAAATATAGGCGTACTAGTTGTACAGTCTGTTTCGTAAATATCCCTGTTTTCATAGGTCCACTGAAGCCACGGTAATAGTAGAGGGATTGGCAGAAGATGCACAAGACACCTACCAGCTCATTCAAAGGTCACCAGGCACAGGCAAATATTGAGAACAAGACATGATACCAAAGATCTACCTACTCTTAGTTGGGTCAATGAAAGCAACGCAACAATAACAAGACCAATTTGAAAGCAGTTTGTAGGTAAGAAGTAAAAAGTAAGTTAGTACATTGTTAACACTGATGTATATCGATGCCCTAACTGCAAAACCTCGTATCTACAAATTTTATGAAAATTACATTATTGCATCTTGAATTTCAAAATAATTCATTCTTTTGTACTGCAAAACCTCGTATCTGCTTGGCCAATGGAAATGTCTATTTTCACGGCCTTCTATAATCCTCGTATCTACTTCTATCTCAAAAGAGTTTGCAAAACCTCGTATCTGACATTGACTTCACTGTGTACACTTTTGCTTGTGTTCGGTGGTACAGTTCTTGTTCTCTCTTCCAGAACAGTTGAGATAAGGTTAGTACGTCATGCTACTTTGAATATTATGATTCATTATGTGATCAATACGTCATGCTATTTACTATTTAATTAAGTATATACCAACAACACAATAAACTTCAACAAGAAGTGCGGTTAACATAACCTATAACCATACAATCACGGATGTAATAATTTTGAACAATTTTTAAAACATTATACTGGGCATTTTATACAAACTCTGGAGATGAAATGTACGTTTCTTATCATTAGGCCCTACTAACTTGTATGTTTCACACGTAAGCAATGCACTTGTAATATACATTATTATATGAATAGCATTAGGCCTACAAATCATCACCAAAGTCATGCCGGCCTAGATCTTATCAAAGGACCTACACCTATGATTGGAAACTGAATATTGTTGGGTTCGATTTGAGGAAAACTAGTATGCCTAGATAAGTAATATATTAACGACAAGATCATGAATCAGATTCAATTAATACTTCTGGATGTTGTATAATAGGTATGGACTACAATGAAATCTTTAGCGCGCTTAATGAGTCGGATTCAGATCTATCCGACTGCAACATCATACTACCCATATTGGACAAGGATTAGTCGATGAGCATGCGGCATCCCGTGGGCTCCTTCGTGATGGAAGCAAGCGGTTTTCGGAATTCGATTTATATACCCCTAAACATGTTCAATCCACTTGTAGGCGACCTCTGACCCCGTGCAGGAATCCAAGATGGCGGATCAAAGATGGCGCTTAAATTTCACATTTTGTTTTTCAAAATCATGGGAAATAGACATGATTATACTCAAATGATAGGTAATGATGATAATAAGAACAGTTTATCATATGTGGATGAATCCAAGATGGCGGAAACAAAATGGAGGTCGTTTTCGGTTTTTGATCATTTTTTTCTAGAATCACGCAATATAGTCGTATTTATATTCAAATGAAAGGTAATGATGAGGAGACTATGGATGTGATGTACTTTGATAAATCCAAAATGGCGGATTCAAAATGGCGCTTAAAAAACATTTTATTTTGTTCTAAAATCATGCGAAATGGTCGTGACTATATTCAAATGAAAGGTAATGATGAGTGGACTATGAATTTGATGTATTTTGAAAAATTCAAGATGGCGGATTCAAAATGGCGCTCATAAACTTCTTCATTTTTTTCTAAAATCATGCGAAATGGTCGTAACTATATTCAAATGGAAGGTAATGATGAGTAGATTACGAAATTGATGTATTTTGAAAATTCAAAGATGGCGGATACAAAATGGCGCATATAAACTTTTTCATTTCTGATTTCATGAGGAAAACGAATCCATCGTTTATCGTTGAATTCAGGATATCGAATCCAAAACGCTCGGAAATCTTTCAATGTTTCGAAAGCCATTCAAAATTTTCTTAATTTTCAATATCGAATATATACGTCAGATAGTATAAGTTCAACGACTAGCTGAATAATAGCTCGACTCTCGTACCTTAATATACAAGATACAGATGAAAATGATGTTCAAAAATGATGACATATTATTTTAGGCTTGATGTCATAATAATGTTCCATGAAATTTAACATTATACTAGTAGAATAGTTATAGACTGTAAGATCATCGTCCTCATTTTCCGAAGTACAACCTGCGTCAACATTATCACACGTATCTTCTTTGCCTTCGCAGATGCACATTTCAGTGCATCTTAAGCCAATGGCATGGTACTTGCATGGAGGTAAACACCTTCTTTGCACGCAAGAGCACTTGATGAGTTCTATTATTGATAACTGAGCAAGCAGTATGGTTGACGCAATAAGTACAACCTGGTTGTTTTCTAGTTTCCATCAGTACTCTGTGTCAGCAGGGATGTTTGGATGTTGCTGAATATCACGGTACCATTCCATTGATTGTCTGTGAACTCGCAAGAAAGCAGGGTACGAAGCATTTCTGGTAGGTGGTAAACATTCTCCATACGACTGATTTCTAGCAAAAAGTAGCCAACGAACATCCTCTACACTTGTCAGTTCCGTATTCCTCAAGTCCAGTTGACACACAAAAGTCTCCAACATAGCCTTAGTCTCTTCAGATGAAGTAATATGTTTACCAAGGTCTGTGAGAGCGTGAAGAATATCCCTCGTGATTTTCCCTTTATTAGCAAATGAACCACATACATCCCCCCCGCATAATGCATGAAGCCTAGGAAGTGTAGCCGCGCGAACGGGTCCAAGAGATTCGTAGATCGTATTTAAAGACGAGACACGCTATTTCTCTCCTGTTCCTGTAATCCTTGCTGAATCTTCGGGAAACATAAGATACCTTCGTAATGCTGAAACGAGTACTTCAGTATCAGGAGAATGAATTTGAACTTGACCAGCACGAGCACCTCTCTTGGTAGCATCCACGGCATGGAGCATCATTTCCGTGTCAGCTTCTTCTTGGGTCTAATCAACATATTGTGTCGACAGCTATACCGTTGTACCGTGATATTCAGCAACATCCAAACATCCCTGCTGACACAGAGTACTGATGGAAACTAGAAAACAACCAGGTTGTACCTATTGCGTCAACCATACTGCTTGGTCCGTCATCAATAATAGAGCTCATCAAGTGCTCTAGCGTTCGAAGAAGGTGTTTACCTCCATGCAATTACGTACAATACTAATGGCTTAAGATGCACCGAAATGTGCATCTGCGAAGGCAAAGAGGACATATGTGATAATGTTGACGCAGGTTGTGCTTTGGAGAATGAGGACGATGATCTCACAGTCTATAACTATTCAACTAATTGAATGATATATTTCATGAAACATTATTATGACATTAATTTTTAAACATCATTTTCCATCTATATCTTGTATATTACGGTACGCGAGTTGAGTCACTATTCCGCTAGTCGTTGAACTAATACTATTTGACGTATACCAAGAGACTCTCCGTTCTTCAAAAAAGGCAATCAGATACATGGCTCGAGCGAGCTTTGATCCCTGTGCCGAGGTGTATTTTAAAGATTCATGCAGACCCATGTTTAAGCATTTTAATATCATGCCCTTACAAAGGCATTATATTTTTAATCGTATTATGTTTTTGAAAACTAATTCTCATTTAGCCACTACTAATGCCGAAATCCACTGCCACAATACGAGAAATAATGAGTCATTCAGTTTAGTCAATCATAATTCAAATTCATCTTCCAAATGCCCAATATGCAGGAAGTAAATTGTTCAACTCATTACCACATGACCTGAAGCAGCTTGGTCTCCACAATAGCTCTTTCACTAGACCGCTCAAGTCTTTCCTGGCTACCAATTGTTTTTATACTATATGGACCCCAGTTTTTAAACTACCCATGATTGTAACATCTAGGTCTATTGTTATTCGATTTTTTACTGTTGACTGTCTGAATATCGTGTAACTGATCAATTTGAGTACAATACACATATATTCTATTCATTATTATTATATCGAAATTAGAAAATGAGGAAATTTCGAATGGATTCCGAAGCATTAAACGATTTACGAGCACTCCGGATACGATTGATTTCGGATTTATCAAGGTACACTGAATTTATGTTTTCCTCATCATTAGTTTTCATTTGACTATAATAACGACCATTTAGCATGGTTTTAGAAAAAAAATGAAGAAGTTAATGAGCGCCATTTTGAATCCGCCATCTTGAATTTTTCAAAATACATCAAATTCATAGTCCACTCATCATTACCTTTCATTTGAATATAGTCACGACCATTTCGCATGATTTTAGAACAAAATAAAATGGTTTTTGAGCGCCATTTTGAATCCGCCATCTTGGATTTATCAAAGTACATCACATCCATAGTCTCCTCATCATTACCTTTCATTTGAATATAAATACGACTATATTGCGTGATTCTAGAAAAAAAAGATCAAAAACCGAAAACGACCTCCATTTTGTTTCCGCCATCTTGGATTCATCCACATATGATAAACTGTTCTTATTATCATCATTACCTATCATTTGAGTATAATCATGTCTATTTCCCATGATTTTGAAAAACAAAATGTTAAATTTAAGCGCTATCTTTAATCCACCATCTTGAATTCCTGCACGGGGTCAGAGGTCGCCTACAAGTGGATTGAACATGTTTAGGAGTATATAAATCGAATTCCGAAAACCGCTTGCTTCCATCACGAAGGAGCCCACGGGATATGAATATCATACCAGATGCTTACCGACTAATGTAGAGGGCTACCAAGAGTCGGACAGACCACCTTTGATCTTCAATGATGCGTCTCCTAATGCAAGCAGCACACCACATACACATTCAAGGAAAAGACTGAGACGTCAACAGGAAAAACGACATGTGCATTTTGAACTACCGGTTTCCGAACCAGAAAGTCATTCAGAAATGGAGGATGACCCTGCAGTTGTTGAAGTAGGAGTAGATGCAGATGGTGATGAAAAAGAGGGTGAACCTGCAGCATTTAAAGGAGTGAATGCAGATGGTAATCCGATAGGTGGTGAAAATGTTGATCTCGTAGGAGATGAAATGGACGAAGAATATTTTCCCAGAGATAACACTACCGTTACACATGAATCGTCCTGTGAATCTGACAATGATATTTCCCGTAAAAGGATGAAACGCGCTAAAACAGGTAACTGGAAACGTGCTACAGAGAAGACAGCTAGAATGAGAGGATCACCGTATAAATAAGGAATTCGTAAGAATGCGATTTCTAAGAAGTTTGAACTTATTTCTGATAAAGAAAAGAGGAAGATGGGGGAAAAATGTACATCCAAAACTTGCATGAAGTCGAAAGTTAGGTTCTGTGAGTCAATTTCTGACGAGCAAAGGCTTACATTATTCAACTGTTTTTGGAAGACGTTGCGGTCATGGGACATGCGGAAGGCATTTGTTTCTAGTATGATTGAGAGTGTTGGAACACAGCGAAATACGGTGGAAGAGTCAAGGAGATTCTGTTCACTCCGTTACTTTTTGAAGGTTGAAAATAAAAGGCATCAAGTGTGCAAGAAAATGTTCCTGTCAACACTTGGGAATTGGTGAGTGGATGGTTCGAAATTGGTGTCAATCTAGTTTGAACGGTTCGGGAATAGTAGAGAAGACAGCAGAGACTATGCCTTCACGACGAAGAATATCAGACGGTTTAAAAGCAGCGTCAATATATCTCGAAAAGTTTCTTACAGAACTCCCGAAGCTACCATCACACTACGGGCGGGCCCGATCGAACAAGCTATACGTTGAACCAATATTCAAAAGTAAAACTGACCTTTATTCAGTATATAAAAAACTTGCCAGTGAGAATGGAGTACATGCTCTGTCAAATACTATTTTCAGTCGAAAGTTTGAAGAGAAAAATCTTTCGTTATACACTTCAAAAAAGATCAATGCGATACTTGTATTAGTTTTGAGCTTGGACATGTAACCGAAGAAGTCCACGCTGCTCATCTCAAAAAGAAGGAAGATGCTCGCAAGAGCAAAGCGGAAGATGGTGACATAGCAGCCGAAAATCCTGAGTTCAAAGTTTTGACTATGGATGTTCAAGCTGTTAAGCTTGCACCATTCCTCAAAGCAAGCTCTATGTATTACAAGACCAAGTTATGTGTACATAACTCCACAACATTCAACAAAGTGAGTAAAGATGTCACGTGCTATCTTTGGCATGAGGGGGCTGGTGGATTGGATGCGTCATGTTTTGCGTCTATGATCACAGATCAACTCGAACAACTCATACAGGATGAAAGATGTAAAACAATTACGCTTTATAGCGACGGCTGTGGCTATCGAAATAGGAATGCCGTTTTATCGAATGCATTGCTCCATTTTGCTCGTTCACACAATATTACAATCATCCAGAAATACTTGGAAAAGGGCCACACGCAGATGGAGGTTGACAGCGTGCATGCTGCAATAGAACGCAAACTTAAAGACCAGGAGATACTAGTACCCACAGACTACATCGGGTTTTGTCGAAGAGCTAGAAAGCAACCATACAATGTGAAGTATCTCAGTCATACCTTTTTCAAAAAGTATACAGATATAACTTACTACTCGACAATTCGTCCCGGACATAAAACAGGTGACCCTACTGTATCAGATATTCGTTGCCTCAAATACGAAACATCTGGTATAAGTTACAAACTGGAGTATAGCGACGAGTGGAAGCCGCTTCCGAAAAGACCGAAGTTTGGGAATTATTCTACCACTCCCCTTTATAAAGAACCAATCAAGATTAAAGCAGAGAAATATAAGCACCTACAGGATCTCAAGAAAGTCTTACCGGATCATGTTTGGCCTTTCTATGATTCGCTGCCACATGAGACAGGATGAATCAAGTCTGAATGTTATATTTCATGTAAATGAGGGTCCCATTCTAACGTAATTTTCCTACTTTCAAGATAAATAGGTATGAACCGATTGATAAGATTTCAACTACAGGGGGAGATTCAACTACACCTGTAGTTGCTTTCATGCTGAATTCAGAATAGTAATTTTAACTTCTTTGAAGTGTGTCAAGTTGAAAAAATGTATCTGATTTTCTATTTTGAGTGTTTTTCTCAAATTTTGATATTATTTAGGTAATTTTTGTATCATTGGCCGTGGGTCTATTGTAATTTGTAGAATTTTGATGAATGGTTCCATTGAAAAATAGAGAAGAGATCTTTGTAATGAGGTATTCTCAAGAGGAAATTACCACATTTCAAATGGCATCTCTAACTCGATATCTGATGTATGCACAGGGGTCCTCAATTTTGTTGTAATGAAGACTGATTTTAAAGGTTTGTAAATTGTATACATGGTCTACATTGTAACTATCAAAAAAACAGTGAATAAAATATGTAAAACAAAACCTTGTATCTGACACATTTTTGATAAATTGTATTTGCAGAAGCTCGTATCTGACATTAAATTTCAACAAATAGGTGAAATCACTCAGAATGAGTAAAATAATATGAGATGTGCGAAAACAATGAATGAAAAAAAAATCGCTAAATAATGAAAAATGTATTAAATAATCAGTTTTTAGTGTTCCCTGCACAATTATAATTTTATTTATTGTCTTATTATCCTATTACAATAACAATATAAAACGTTTTACAATTGTCTTGACGGATGTTCAGACATTATTTTGTTAAGTAAACAATTATTATTTCATAAAATGTGCATCTTGCGACAAGTCTGACTATAGTTAATTAAAACATGATTCATTTAGTTTAAT
Organism: Brachyptera putata; assembly: GCA_907164805.1. Classification (NCBI taxonomy): domain Eukaryota; kingdom Metazoa; phylum Arthropoda; class Insecta; order Plecoptera; family Taeniopterygidae; genus Brachyptera; species Brachyptera putata. Next base: position 6,131,536 of record OU015469.1, read on the forward strand.
TTAAATTAAAATACATTGTAACCACTTCATCATGTTGACATATATTCATCTAAGGAATAATAAGCTTTGCATATTAAGAGTTTTTTCAATTCAATTCTAAATTTTGAAAATGATTCTAAATTTCTCATAGCTTCCGGTAATTTATTATAGAGTTTAAATTTCAAATAATTAGAGTTTACCTGAATAAGTTTCGAGGAGCATTTTTGTAAATATTAATCTCCGTTTTTTTGGTGTCGTGATTGTGAATTTGATCAAATATTTTGATATTTTGAATATTTTTTTCACATTGATAATAACTTGGAAAATATATCAGCTGAATAGTGTTAGGATTCGTGTATTGATAAACAACTACCTGCAGTGGGCTTTTGGCTTCGCTCTCACAATATATCGTACCCAGTGTTGAATTCAGATATTTTGTTGCGGGGGAGCTTTTGTGTTTTCCGGGGGGACAAGGGATACGTACACAAAATTAAGCATGATAACCTTGTGCCTATATAGGCCTATATATATATATATATATATATATATATATATATATATACAAATTAAAATACGCACTTTTTTAATTTTGAAGTCAGTTTATTATGAAACGATTATACTAATTCATAATAATGTGATAAGAGGTAATTACAATATAACGGGTACCAGTAGTGTACACTCGACTGATCCATATGAAATTGACTCCACTCCAGCCACTTCTGATATTTGAGGTGTCACTAACCAGGATTCACGGGCAGAATGACAAATAACAATACAAATAGATAACATCCAGGTTTTCCCCCCCTTAGTAATAAATAGTAAATTCCTGATACTTTTTAATTTTCACAAATATTAAAAACCCAAAATACAAGTTTCTCAAAAAATACACTATAGTGCTTAATGTTCTTATCTCGGGGGGGCAAACGACGAGCCGCGGGGGGGCAAAGCCCCCCCGCAGGTATGCCTGGATTCAACACTGATCGTACCGCTCGTTTCTGAATCGTAAAAAGTTTCTTGGAGTAATTTGAAGCTCCCCAAAACTCAATTCCATACCCAAGTTATGATTCAAATTGTGCGTAATATACCATTTTGGCTTTGATTTCGTCTGTTATTGATCTAATTGATTTAATAGCAAAACAACCGGAATTTAGTTTTTTTTGAAATAATTTGGATATGTTGATGCCAATTTAGTTTGTGATCTTTTGGTATTCCTAAGAATTATGTCATATCTACTTTGTTTATTTCCTCCAAGTTTATATTGTTGTGTAATGAATTTATCACAGATTGATTTTGAAGCTTACTTGTTTGAAACTGTATGAATTCGGTTTTCTCCACATTTAATACTAGATTATTATCGTTAAACCAAGACGTGGATTTAACCAATTTATATTCTGCAGAAACTTTTAAAGATTCAGTCTGAGAGGCACTAGCTATAATACTGGTATCGTCGGCATATAACTCTACATCTGCAATGTTTGATGGAAGGTCGTTTATAAAAATTAAGAACAGTAATGGTCCCAATATAGACCCTTGTGGAACTCCATCTGTAATTTTTTCAATTTTTGACATATATTTTTTCCTAAGCCGTCGTCTTGTAAATGATTGATCTCTACTCTTTGTGTTCTATTCGATAAATAAGAATTCAAAAGTTTATGAGCATGACCTCTAATACCATAGAACCAACATTTATGTAGTAAAATTGAGTGACGCATACAATCAAACGCTTTTGATAAGTCGCAAAATATTCCGATTACTGTTTTATTATTTTCCAATCCATCGATAACACCCTGCAAAAATCTTTCAATCGAATTATATGTACATTTTTCCTTTCTAAAACCACTTTGATGTTCAGATAAAATATTGTTTTTGTTCAAATAGTTCACGAATCTATTGCATAATATTGCCTCGAAAATTTTCGAAAAAGATGGTAGCATAGATACAGGACGATAATTTTCCGCTGAATCCTTATTGCCACTCTTGAATATCGGTATAATTTTTGCATGTTTCAATCTATCTGGAAATATACCTTCTACGAGACAGTTATTTATCATATAACATAGTGGTTCAACTAAGAATGAAATACAGTTTTTGATAACTGACGTAGGGATCTCATCCAACCCAGAAGAATTTTTATTTTTCAAATTCGCAACTATATCCAGAATTTCATTGACTGAGGCTGGTTTAAGAAATAATGAATTTTTTGGACTTTTGTTAATATTGAATAGATATTTTTTATAATTATCATTAGAGTTATTTAGATGTTTGGTTAGATTATATGCTATGTTTGAATACCGATCATTGAATATGTCAGCTATTTCTTGTGGATTATATATAAGCCCTTGACCTTCATCTAATTTAATGTTGTCTTTCTCACCTCTTATATTTATATTACTTTTTGTTTGTCTATTCACAATCTGCCAAATTGTTTTCGATTTGTTCTCTGAATCTGCTATCTCCAACTCCACGTCTCTAACTTTAGCGCATCTAATCACTTTCTTAAGAATTTTTGTATAAAGTAAATATAATTTACGAATGAAAGGGGTATTATGGAAATAGTCGCTGATGTATTTTTAACTTCTTTTATTCGCCGAAGATGTTTTTATACCTATGGTTATCCAATTCTGCCTTTTGAATCTACTGTTTAACTTGATTTTTAATAGGATAACTTTCTCGAAAATGAGTAGTGAATATATCAATGAAGTTATTGTATTGTGAATTCACATCAGTTGTCTCATAGACCGCGTCCCAATTCACTGTTCCAAGGTTTTGTTTGAAAATGTCTAGGTTCTTTTTATTTATAATTCTTTTTGTTATAGTTACTGATGGTCTATCACAAGATTTACCAAGATCACACGGTACTGTTACCAGCTGTGTTATGACTCAAGACAAGACTATTACACAAATGAATGTAAAAGAGTATATTTTCTTGTACAAACTATCATTATACATTCTTATACACAATACAAAAGTCTTTGAACAAATATTATTCAATGCTGCCGTGGCAGAAACTGAAATCGATCTGAAAAATACTAATCACTTTTTTTATAAAAACAAAAGCCCTTTGTTGTTTATCTTTAACAATGCCAAAAGTAGTAGATGGCGGTGGTTCAAGCGATCTCTCGAGTCACTGCCCCTTGGTACATGAATATAGTTAGGTGAGGCCTAACAATCTCCCCCCCTTGAAACTACGGCTGTCGGTGACGCAAGTTATAAGGATGATCAGCCTGTGAAGGAGGTGGCGCTGTCTGCACCCTCGGAGCCGGTGCCGTCGTCACGTCCCGGGCCCATCCTGGAACCGGCTCGAACTTCAACAGTTGGTCTGCGTTGGCTCGCCCCATCGGATGGCCAGAATCAGGGACCACCAGTTCGAACACATTGCGCCCGATGGCGTTACTTATTCGGTAGGGCCCATTCCTCTTCGGTGCCAGACTGGCGGAGATACCTCGACTGGCATCGCTGAGGACGTGCTGGTCGCGCCACACCAAGTCGCCCACTTGGAATGCTGTGACCTTGCGTGAATTGTCGTAGCGGACCTTCGCCGTGTGGTGCGCTTCTCCCGCACGCTGAGCAGCGAAGTCTCTCGCTGTTTCGAGTCGGTTTCGTAGATCGGTAGCAAACTCATGCCCCTCGTACACTGCGTCCTCTTCTCTACCACGGGTGTCATCCTCGTTCAGATGCCAAGGGGCCCGTAGCTCGCGACCGTACGTGAGAAAAGCTGGCGAGTACCCGGTGGCTACGGAGGTAGCCGACCGGAGGGCGAAAAGGATCTCATGGAGGCGTCGATCCCAGTCACGGTGGGTTTCACAGTAGGCCATGATAGTTTGTTTCAGTGTCGCATTGTGCCTCTCGACTGTCTGGCCACATGGTCGATAGGGAACGGTGTGCCGCTCTATAATGTTCAAGTGCTTCAACACACCTTGCCATAGTTGGCTAACGAACGGCTTCCCGTTGTCGCTCGATATACTTCGAGGAAAGCCGTGCCGTGCGAACACTTCCAACATCAGTGGCACTACAGCGTCAGTGGATGCCTGGCGCAACGGAAATACTTCCAAATATCGCGTAAATTTGTCCACTACCACAAGGAGGTATTGATAGCGGTTTCTTGTCCGTGGTAATGGCCCTACGAAGCCGATGCTGAGCTCGGCGAATGGGCAGTCTGCGAGACGGCTGTCCATCTGGCCTGCCGGTTTCTGGCGATTTGGTTTGATGGTTTGGCAAGTCGCACACGAGCGCACAAACTCTGAAATATCGGACCGCATTCCCATCCAGATGTAAGACCTGCGGATTCTTGTCAGCGTCCGTAAGAAACCGCCGTGGCCGCCAAGAGGATGGCAATGCTCTACTGACAAAACTAGACCACGGAGTGTCCGAGGCAGCCATACTTTCTGGCAAGATGACTCGTCGCTGCCAGGCAGACCTGCGACACGTTTGACCAGAAGGCCATCGTTGGTGATGGAACTAGAGGCGGCAGAGGCCTGAATCCATGATGATAGCCGAGGCTCGACCGACAGTTGGCTACTTTGCAGATAGGCCTTGAGTGCGGCCAGATCGACGTCATTATCTTGATGTGTAACGAGCGTCGGGACGTCGGATAGTGCAGACACATCAACTGTAGCACAAGCCGCAACGAAGTTATTCGCCTGCTCGAAATGCACTGTATGTGCCGGTTCTACCAGTTCAATCGGTAGCAGAGTCTCTGCCACCGAATGTCTTGGGGTCTCCGATGCTAGCCCTACTGGAGCGCGACTCGAAGCATCTGCCGGTAGGTTCAATGTTCCCTTGCGGAATCTCACAGTGCAGTTGTATCCCTGGAGTCGCAGCACCCATCGACGGACTCTGCTAGATGTCAATTCCGTTTTGAACATCCACGACAAAGAGGCGTGGTCGCAGAGGAGGTCAAAATGGGTGAATTCCAGGTACGGACGGAACTTGTCCACAGCCCACACAACGGCGAGACACTCGAGTTCCTGAACAGTGTAGTTCCTTTCGTGTTGGGATAACTGCCGGCTGATGAACTCAACAGGACGAGATGAACCCTCGGCATCGTCCTGCAGCAAGACTGCCCCAATTCCCAGCCCACTGGCATCGGTCTCTACACTGAACGGCTTGTTGAGGTCTGGGAGAGCCAATGCCGTGACATCTGTCAATCCCTGAGTGACTGTGCGGAAAGCTGTTTCTTCAGCCGCACCCCAGTGCCACGGAACGTTTTTTCGTGTGCGGCGTGTTAATGGCATAGTGGTGGTTGCCATACCCGGCAAGAACTTCCGGTAATAGCCGACTAAACCGAGAAAACTTTGAAGTTCCTTGATCTTTGATGGGCGAGGAAATGACGAGACGGCCATTACTTTCTCTGGATCGGGGCAACATTCGTTAGGACGTATAATGTGACCCAGAAACTTGAGGGACGTCTGGAAAAGCTGAACTTTCGACGGGTTAATCGTAAGACCCGCTGTTTCCAGCCGAAAGAGCACCGCCTGTAGATCACGAACATGCTCAGCTGCCGTGTTTGAAAACACGAGCACGTCGTCTAGAAAAGGCATCGCACACTTGTATTTCAGGTCCAGGAGTACGTTATCCATGAGGGCCTGGAACGTAGCGGGACTGCCAGTCAGACCGAGAGGCATTCGCAAGTACTCAAAGAGGCCTCGGTGGCAGATGAAAGCCGTCTTCGGGCGATCTTATGGTGCTACTGGGATTTGGTGGAAGCCTTGCGATAAGTCGAGCACCGAAAACCAAGCTGCCTGCCCTAGTTGCGCGAACACCCATTCTGTTGATGGCATGGGGTACACTGGCACCTTCGTAATGGCTCGATAGTCGATCGCCAATCGATGGCCACCAGACTTTTTGGGCACTATCACTGGAGCTGATGCCCAGTTGCTGCTTGAAGGCTGTACTATACCCTGGCGAAGGAGATCATCAAGCAGACCATCCAAGACCTCTCGCTTCTTCGCGTTGACTGGACGCAACTTATTTCTGTACGGAGAGTTGTCGCCTGTGTTGATGCTATGACTAGCCTGCGATGTAATGCCAGGCCTGAGCGTAAATAGCGTGGAATACCTGGATATCAAATCCCGCATTGGCTGCTGCACGCTTATAGGACAATGCGCTACCGTCGGTGGGGTGACCTGTTCCAGGACAACGTTGGGACTCAATTTAGCCGAAGAAGCAAAAGCAACCTCCGGCAGTGTAGCAGGAGTTGAGGAACCACGTGCATTCAGCGGTATTTGCTGGGTTGATGTAGTGTGGGATGACTGCAAGACCACGTCCAAGGCCGCCAGCACCGACTGGAGTTGCTCTCGCCGTGTAGGTAGAGGCGGGGGTTTGCTTACTACAGGCTGATTTGGCGGTGGCGGAGATATTGGCGATGGCGGTGGCGGTGATGACGGTGACAGCGATGAAAGTAAAGAGAGTTGTGGCTGTTGTACGTTGGTGAACAAACGCTCCAACCCGATGCACCCAAAGTCCTCCGAGCCGGTGTAATCAACTAATGGTGTGCGGACAGCTGATGACGAGAAGGGAATGACGCGTTGTGGTGCGGATCCAAGAGTCCAACCGCCCTCAGCTACATGGAGGGAGATTCCTGTGGCGAACAAAAAATCTGTGCCCAGTATCATCTCGGTCGCCAGCTGCGGTAGGTACAGCATTCGTTGGCCCCCTGACCAGGATATTGGTACGACAATCTGGGCCCTCGCGAGAGCCACTCCTGACGCCAACCTCAGTGGACGGGACACATTGCATGGTTTGGCTCCCGCTGCAACAGCGGCTTTCAGGCCGGCATCTCCTATGAGGCTGACGCACGAGCCTGTGTCGAGCAACGCGTTGAGGCTAGACGAGCCGACTTGTAGTAGTAACATAAGAGAGGGTGACCTCAGGTTACTCACCTGCAACACATTTGCATGAAAGCCAGCAGGCTCGGCCCTCACACTCTGGCGTTTCCCGCCGCCGATGGCAACATAGGTGTCAGACATTCGTGAGACCAGTGTTATTTGCACCGCCTACAGGTATCATCTGCTTTAGACTGACGACGCAGCGTCGAAGACGTGGCAGCCGGGGAACCAGCCTGGTTAACTGGGTGGAACGCCAAGTCCCGTTCCAGGCATGTGGACGGTAGAGGGGGAAGCTGATAATGTTGTGTCCTCCACACAAACTCCTGGATCTCTGGACCGGTGTCCTCCATGTCAACCAGTGAGGAGAAGTCCCCACAATAGCTGCCTAGTGAACGGCGTCGCTTGGGCGAGAACGCGTTCTATTTTTTCTTCCTCCGACACGGCCTGCCCTATACGGTGATAGTATGCATCAATCACTCTCGCGAAGGAAGCAAAATCTTCGTCCGGATGTTGCGTCCGAGCGTCCAGCTCCATGCGGAGACGGCGGATGCGATCCGGCACACCGAATGCCCTCAAAAAATCTCGTTGAAACGCATCCCACAAAGAGTAACCTCCACGAGATGTCCACCATCTCTCCGCATCCCTTACCAGAGCCACTGGTACAACCTCCTGCAGAAGCCACCTGTGGTCGTGGTGTGATGCGCGTGCATACCTGGTTAGGGCGTCCAGGAACTCTTCAGGCGACCGCACATCATCTCTACCGCCGAACGTTGGCAGCTCGAACTGGAGAGCGCGAAGAACTCCATCGTCGCGTACTGAGGACGGACTGCTGTGAGGCTTATCTGACGCACGAGGAGGAACCGGCGGTGGTGGTGGTGGTGGCTGGGAGGGTGGGTTTATCGAAGTTTCAGACGGTGTTTGTGACACACTGTTGCAAGCAACACGGAGTGCTGCGACAAATCCGCTAAAATTTTCTTCCTGGCATTTGCCCAATGCCACTAGTAAGTCTAATGGCAAATTCTCCTCATTAAACGACTTAGCTGATGCCATAGTCTCTTTTATCACGTAAGTTCAGATAATAATATATGAGGAAATAATATATACAGAAATAGTTATTGGGAATAGGCCTACATACGAAAACACAAAACACGAAAGACACGAAACACGCAAAACACAAAACACGTAGAACACAATTGCTTTCAGACGAGCCCCCACTTGTTATGACTCAAGACAAGACTATTACACAAATGAATGTAAAAGAGTAGATCTATATTTTCTTGTACAAACCATCATTATACATTCTTATACACAATACAAAAGTCTTTGAACGAATATTATTTAATGCTGCCGTGGCAGAAACTGAAATCGATCTGAAAAATACTAATCACTTTTTTTATAAAAACAAAAGCCCTTTGTTGTTTATCTTTAACAATGCCAAAAGTAGTAGATGGCGGTGGTTCAAGCGATCTCTCGAGTCACTGCCCCTTGGTACATGAATATAGTTAGGTGAGGCCTAACAGCTGAATGTGGTGGTCCGAAAGATCATTATCTACATTAACAGGGTTTTCCGTAATAGTAATATTTGTTATAATATTATCGATTAACTAGACGTTTTATGGTGCAGATCAATTCTGGCTGGTGTTTTTATTACGTAATCCATACCAAAAGCTTCAATTGTGTTTTTGAATCGGACACCATCATTTGTTTCTTTTAAAAGGTCTATATTGAAATCTCCCGCTAATATTACATTATTTTTACCTCGGATAGATTTAGATGATATACTTTCCAATTTATTAAAGAATATGTTGATTTTACCATGTTGTGATCTATAAATACATATTATACAGAATTTATAAGAGTTTTTCCTAGTACAAGGATGAAAGTCAATCGCCGCACACTCAAAATGCTGATCGACACTTTCTTCAACGAAATCACTTCTTGATTTTACTCGATTAGCCAAATGTTTAGCAACATATATTAATGCACCCCACATAGTTATATTTGTTCGATAGTATATAGATGCTAAAACATAGTTATTTACATTGATGCAATTTACCTCATGCTCTCTCAAATGATGCTCTGTAAGACATAAAATATCTATTTGTTTTCGAAGTGACTTTTGAGCATCTAAGAACACTTCCAATTCTAAAATTTTCCCTCTAATGCTTCTAATGTTTTGATGAGCTATATGTAAACATGATGAAGTGCTAATACTATCGTCGGAAACCGGTAGTCAGGTCCAGTCAATGAGGTCATTGCATTCAGGCTCAGCTGAAATATAGGCTGCCAACAACTTTCCCAATTCATGTTTACCCTTCATGTTTAAATGAAGGCCAAACTTGGTGTAGTGAACCTGGTGGAAATGTTCGCTAATATCTACAAATTTCATGTTCGGCAGGCTGTTTGCAAGATTGAACAGCTGATCGTTCACTGAGGCTATGGCTATATTTAGATGGGGCTGATTCAAGCGGCGAGGTATCCCCAATACTATTATTTCTTGGTCAGTAGATATTTTTTCTTGGAGTTCCCGAAGAGGTGCCAAGATCTCCTCATCTATACTTGAGCTGGATGCATCACACGTGTCATTTGCTCCCCCAATTACGATAAGTTGATGATAATGTGCCACGTCTTTCACCTCTGCTTCGACAACAGATCGCATTTTTGCATTCGGTTTAATATTACTCGTCACATGATAACTATCCCCAAGAACACTTTGAGTTTCATTACGTAGGCCCCTACCATGACTATCCGTCATTAACAGAAATGTTTTTTGCCTTGTTGATTTATCATCCTCATATTGCCTCTTTACAGATTTAAGAGTACTATTGACTGGAACTACCACGATTGGTTCAAATAGATCGTCAATACTACCAGCGTCATAATGTTGCATAGTTTCCACGTTAGTCACATCCGAGTATATCACAGACGCCTTAACACTCTCGGGTAGAATATTATTGTTACAAGTACACTGTGCTCTACTCGACTTTACAGCCGTAATTTCTTTTTGTATATCGATTAATAATGTTTTCAAGGAATTAACTTCGCTACGCAGGATATCCGTATTATTAATCAAAATTTCTATCTTCCTATTTGCTTCTGATAGTTGAGAACTATGGCCATTTTCTTCTTTATTTTCTTTATTTTCATGCGACTCAACCTTGTCCAACTGGTTTGTGAAAAGATTTATTTCGCGAAGCATTCTAAGATTGATTGAAGCTGAAGACGAATCACTTACTACATTTGTTATTGTTACTACATTAGAGTCTATAACTTCATACCCTACATAATTGTTACCTGTTGATTGGATTCCTACTGTTTCTCCTTCCTCATCCATATTGTTTTGATTGTCACTTTTAACACTCGCAATGTCTTCCCAATATCTAATCTTATCTTGCATGCTTCCATTGAGATTCACTGATAGTATCGTCCTATTATTATTATCAACACGGTCAGATTCGTCTTCTGAGAAAGTTTCTTGCACCAACTCGGACTCCAGTGCCTCCCGTAACCTTGCCTCCAAAACGCACTTGACGCCTCTCGTATCAAGACCGCGTGTCGCCAGTTCTTGTCGTAATTTCACGACCTTCATTTTTTATTGTAATCGACGATTGTGAAATTGAAAACTGGATAATACTTGGTATGCTCCAGTTGGCGACGTTTCGGGAAGATATACTTCTCACCAGTTGTTGTTCAGTTCTTCTCAAGTTATTCACGTCACTAATCACGTCACTAATATTATCTGGATCACTCCAACTTATTCAACATTGACTCATTGAATACTATTAATACGATACATGTTGCGGACGAAGAGCGACTTGCCTCGACCGCTCTCAAATATTGACCATGACAACTATGAAAACTTCAGATACGAGGTTTTGCAGTTAGGGTATCGATATGTTGATTGGTGCATATTATAAAAAACTTTCATTTGTGCACAACTCGTGCTTATTACCAGTGTTGGATAGGAACTTGAGGAGAGGAACGCGTTCCTCTTTTGGGAACTCAACAGGCATTTATTAAGCAGTAGGCATACAAAATCATGTGCTCAGGTTCGTTTTTATTAAAGTTGGTTGTTAACCATGATTTAACCAATAATAAATGAATTATGATAGTAGTAGACTTGAACATAATATGCAGAAGGGTTGTCAATATTGAAATATACTCTTCATTATTGCCAATATTGAAATATAGGCTACTCTGCATTCTTGCCAACACCCGCATTTTTCAAAATATGCGAATCGAAGCCAGACGCAGTAAAGAAGTGTGCGTGACAATTCTTGTAAGGCCATTTACTATTGAAGGCATGACCAAGAGCAAGAAGGAGAGGTGAAAGATCAGTTGGGTTAGTGTAGTTGTGTGTTGCCCCACCAGATGTGCTTGGATCTATAAAATGGAACAAACTAAATTATTATTACATTATATATATATATATATATCGATGCCCCAGTTCTATACTAGGACATCTCAGAAACATCCATTCTGAGATAATTGACATTTGAACTTCAAAATGGTATTGAAAATTGGTTTTTGAATCAATACGTTCAATACAAATACAGCCTCTTCGTGACACCATTGTTATATAATACCTCCTTTCAGAATAACTAATATATAACTAAATTTATTTAAATTAATGATTATATGTGATGTCTCGGTACAGAACTGAAATTTTATTTCAATCAAGGGAATATCTCATGCAGTGTATTGGCAATTGGTTCCATAATAATTAAAAACAGTACTACTTCATGTTTAACTTTGTTTATTCTAAAAGTAATTATTATCATGTATTAATAAGTACCTACATACATTCAAGTGATGATATGGTTATGCATCATAGGTATTATTATTAATAGTTATCCAAAGATGTTTACTTATTTACTGACTTCATGGCAATATTTTTGAGTACTCAACTTGGTATTCGAATTCAAATAATAACATGGAAAAGTGAATAATAAGAAGGTTGTGTAAGGTCATGACTATGACTTGAATGACACGTGTTTATTCATCGTCACTCACGTTGTCGGTTACAGTTTCCTTGCCCGTAATCAAGGTTTCGTAAAACCCCCAGTGAACTCTGGGAATCACTTTGTCCTTACAGAGTGACAAAAGATCATTTTTCTTTGCTGCGGTTATTTTTGGAGGTTCGGAATAGGCAGGCTTGAGATGGATTATTGACGGTCGTCCGCGTTTTGGTCGAGTTTGGGTTTTAATTTTCTCATACTCGTTATCAGCAAAACTGGTTTTGTAATATACGGTTGATGGAAACTCCTTATCAAAACGAACCACACAAACTTTTCGCCACAATACCTTTTCTTTCTTCTCATTTTCAGTCAAGTTTGCTCCCATGTCTTGACTAAGAGCTTTCAAATCAAGTACGTCAGTAGTGTCCAATTCCGTGACGTTGTACGGAGTCCCGTTTTTCTTTGCCATGCGGAATACTGGAATCCACTGAGAGGGAAGTACAATAGGCCCACTCTTAAGAACTCTTTTCTTCTCTCGTTCAATTACAGAGTGCATAGCATCGCTTTCGTTCTGGGTGTGGCCAACAACTAAAAACTTGTGGGTTATGGATCGAATATTGAGAAATTGCACAGCATGCAAGTAAAGTGCCATTATATATTTGTTCTTATTTTGACCGACACAGTTGTCAGAATAGAAAATGACATCTTTACCATCACACTCTTTTTTCAGGTAACTGTACACACAACTCCCGATTTCATTAGCGCCACGCCTCGCCACAGCTTCATGCCAAAAATAACAGAAACCTTTGCTCTCGTTGATGTTGAAGATAGTAAAATTGAAGCAGTTCAATTTCCGCTTATAAAATAACTGACCATCGTTTCCAGAATGTGTCTGTAGAATAGCTTGAAGGTCATAGCAGCAAACCTGCAATAATTCGGAGTTCTTTGCTAAAATGATGTCTGCTTCCTTCTCTTCTCTGCTTAGAATCTTCTCCTTTTGGTGCCTGTCCAACGAAACTTGGAGCTCAATCTTTTCAGCCTCTGTGCTATTGTTGTAGTGCAAACAGGTGGTGCACTGATCCTTTTTCGGTTGGAAAAAAGTGTCATTTAATTCAGTGTTAAAAATGTGAGAAAACATCGATGACTTCACAACTTGTTTACCAGCTCCTTGACACTTTTCGGCATACTGCTTGTACATAAGAGTGATGTTCAGCCCTCCATCTATGAATTCCCGTTTCGTCTCCGCCCGACAATAATGGGATTCAATTCGTGCATACGAATTTATGTGGTTTCGAACTCCAATTTTCAAATCCTCATCAACAACGTTCTTAGCATGAACTCCCCTCATATCCTTTGACAATAAACCGACAGCACTTATCTTGGCTAATGCTGTAGTAATAACGGAATTGGACACATTCAAAGTTGCTTTGAAAAATGTTTTACAAACTCTGGTTCGCTGACCATTGAAGTCGAAACAAAAACTCGAGTTTTTTTAACGCTGATTGTCATTTCGATTTTGATTAGTGCCAACAGGTGTCATGCAACGAACCATGAATTCACGGCGCCTGTTCACATCATTCATTCCCCAAAACTGTGCAAAGATTTCTACACGAGTTTCATTCGAAACGTTGGTCCGGCATCTGAATTTGCATGTTACGGCGCAAGGCTCTTGTAAACTACGGGCTGGCACTTGCGCTCCTGAAGCGTTAGTGTACTGTTCTCCTTCATTTCTTTTTTTCTTCGATACATTTTTTCCCCACATTTCTGGATTTCTGGAGCGTTTCCTGCAAGGTGGCTTAGTTACAACAATTTCTTCCTCAACAAGAGGTACTAGTACCGGTAGACCTACAATCAGCTCTTCGGCATTAACATCATCATCATTAACATGGTCGCTATCAGTATTAATGTCACTGCCAGAAGGCAGGTAGTCACGATCTTCTTCATCTTCTTCATTTACGGCAGCATTTGTAGGAAGCTCGGTATTGGCCTCTTCAGGAATGTGATTTATGCATGCGAATTGAATACCCGAATCGAACAACGCAATGTCATTCTGATGTTTAGGCTCATCCACAGGCTCGTGTAGAGCTTGAGGTAGTAATGCCACGAAATTATTCCTCCTTCCATTCAACACATCACTCGGCAAAACCTATAATAACAAGAATACTCTTGGCATGATCCACGTCCGATAACAAACCAAACTTTCATTGTTGTACTTGTTGGAGTTGTTGCCGATATTTCGAAATGACTAGGCCTGTAGGATGGCCTGTGCGTAGGCCTAGCAACGTACATGCAGTCCAAATATCAACTTACCTCGTTATTGTTAGTGTCAGCTTCGGTCAGAATAACACAACCATCAGGTTTAGCTCTTGCTAAACGAAGAAGGTATGCCCCTCGAGATTCGTTCGATTCTCGTTTCATAATGCTACCAATTACTGTAATCTAATAATTATCCTTGTGCACACGCGGAAACTGGCAGACAATTCACTACATGAAACACAACTGAACTATGCAGCGTGCTCTAATCGGTTTGTCTCAGTATTGAACTGAAAAATTGTGGATTTCAAGTAAAACTTGTGGCTCTATACCGAGGTAACATGAGATGTCTCAGTATAGAACCGAAAATATGGAATATGTTTTGTAGAAGAATAGAGAGTTATCTGCTCTCTATTGAAAAATATAATAACTATAATTTATCTCAGTATAGAACTAGAAAGAGCTCGAGAAGCCGATTCCAACGATATATCATGTCAATTTTCACTTTTTTTGAGATATCTCAGAATAGAACTGAGGCATCGATATATATATATATATATATATATATATATATATATATATTGGGTTTAACGACGCACTGTAATGATAGCGAAGATCTATTGGCGTCGGATGGATGATTAATGAGATGATGGGATGATGAGATGGAGATTTTCCGCATAAAGGGTAGGATAGTGGGAAGGAAGCGGTCATAGCCTATATTGTGGGAACCATCCCGGCATTAGCCTAGACTACAGAGGGAACCCACGAAAAACGTCTGTAAAGATGGTCGGTGGCGGGGATCGAAATTCCCCTTATCTCCCAGGTCACACAAAGCGAGCGTGCTAACCACTGCGCTACATGTGCTGGTTATTACATTCGGTACTACACAACACTACTAGAGTGGACTGCTACTTACCTAACATACATTTGCTTGCTTGTTTAGTAGCTGTGCAATTTTCTCAGCCTCTGATGCCTTGTTCACCATTTACATATCATGAACATCCGAGTGATTAGGTAAAGTTTAATTATAGCTCTTGTGAGATCTGCACTATGAAGATCACATCCCACAAGAGCTACGTCTTTTGTTTCAACTTCTTGTACTATGGTGAACAGTATGTTTGTCTCTAGTTTGGTGGATGACATCACCTCCTGGATGGCTGTAAAAAGTATATTCTGAGCAAACCAAACATCAAATTCAAAGTAGGCCTATAAATTTAAATTGAATCAATTTGAAGTCTAGTGAAAGGTTATTGCAAAGAGGAATACCTTTCTCTAGGACGAGGAGTAATTCATACAGAGCATTCGACGATTGGATCAAGCCTCCGTGGTCTTTCATAGCTATCAGCCTGTCTCTGTCGATTCTATTGCTCTCTTTTTCTTGGGGAGATCATCATCAGACAATCACTGCAATCTTTTGAAGCTGGTAAATGTTTTGCTTGTCTCGCAATGAAACCGCTTAAGTAGGACAAGGCCCAAGGATCGAGAGCAGTTTGCTTGTTGCTATCTAGAGTATACTCATAAGTATAGCATGGTATTTCTGTTAACTGGTCCATCTGATTTCCGTTTAGGATTATTTCATCAAGCCGCTTCTCCAGTTGTATTTCACCCTCATCCACTTGGGCCGAGACAGAATCAGCGGTGGTAATGAGGGACGATAGTAGATCACCACCTGTCACGTTGCATCCTCTAGGCGGTTTCACAAGTGAATACAACTGTAGGAGCCGAAAAAAGCTGTGCAAACATGACTGGCTCTGGGTGAGTATTACAGCCACATGATTCTCTAATAAGCCCAAAGAAGTGCTGTAAATCAATAAATTGAATATAAGTTTGAATAATTATAGAAATTTGCTAGAATTTGTCTAAGACTACAGTACATCTGGCTTATGTTTTTTTTAAATTTCATCGTAATTTTTCCCTGTGAACTTGACACTAGTTCTCTTACCTCGAGACAGTCTTGGTTTAGTCGTGCCGTCATGAGGTATTCATATCCAAGCTCCTTCGTTGCGTACTCCATGATCTCCAGGGTTGCTCTGAGGCTCACTTTCAAACCTTCGTCCGTAGATCTTGACAATATTGGTTGGTTTTTGTCTTCTCTGCATTCCTCCCAGCTATCAATGTACTTGAGAGAATCTTCAATTACCTGAAAACCAACAAAGGCATGAACTGATGCAGCTGAAAACTGTCACAATATGTCTTGCACAAAGTTTGAAAATGTTGTAATCAGTCCTACCTTTTTATCCTCAGAATCATTTCGTAATGCAGTCTTTGGAGTATGAGAGTTCATTACATCAGCCAGCCGCTTAATTCGTTTTATGAACGCCACCGTAGCACTACAGTCTGCAAACCGATCATCATCACCGTTCTCTTGGTAAAGTTCCATTGCAGTAGCTACTGATTCACTGAAGAACTGTTGGCATACAAGAAACGTATTAGCCGCCCCGGTGGCCAAGTCAATTATCGCTAGCGGTAGTAACTGAAGTCACCGTTGGGCGTGGGTTCGAGTCCCGCATAAGGCATGGGTTTTTGTAAACGTCATTTCATCCATCATCTCTTCATCGTTTCATTATCATCCGCTCATTCGTACCCCCGTATAACCTAGCTGTTGGTGGGGTCGTTAAGCAACATTAAAAAAAAAAAAAAAAAAAAAAACATATTCAGGTACAATGTCATGTTATTGTTCATTTCGTATAAATAAGGGTAGATATTTGTAATCTGAAACGTTCAGTTTACCTGGTATGCCATGGCCACATTCATTTTCCTTAAATTGTGTGGATAAACATGTCCTGGGGTCAATTTTGGGCACCTTTTTATTGGTTTTTCACTGTCATTTTCTACCAAAGCAATCCAGTGCTCGAGCTTAAAGCTTCATTCATAGCAACGCGGTAAACTTGCCGCTACGGTAGAATTACCGCTGCGGCATCAGCGGTTTTATTTTCGCTGTTCATACTAAAGCGGAATTACGCTAGCGCCTCCTGTGTACAATACTCGAAGCTTGAGCTGTCGAAAGGTTGAACCGCCAAAAACCAAAAATCTTCTCTTTCATGGTCCGGTCTTTGTAGGACATATTGGTCAACCTATATAATTGGGGGTGTTCACTCACCAATGTAATTCAAGTCTCGTTCATAATAATTTTTGATTTGAAAAAAAATACGGCTGCTGAAAACACAACAAGCAAAATGGGGCTAGTAAAGTGGTGCGCAAAGTGTGTGTCCTGATATGCAATTCGAGCATTCAGCAAGCCGTGAAATGCACGACGTCACACGCGGTAGGTTTGACGCGCGTCCAAAAGTTGAACATAAACCAAGATTCAAGGTCGCTGCCGCGCGGTAGATCTGGCAATGAGCGGCAAGCTGATTGATTCACGTGACCAACCGCGACGGTAAAACCGCTTTGACGTTTCACTATGAATCCAGCTTTACTTGCCCCTCTGGAACCCAATGTAAAATAATACAGAATCCAAATAATAATATTTATGTTCAACACAATTCGGTACTAGTATAATGATGGTAGATTAGGTCTACATAGACTGAGTAGGCCTAATACTATTGAAAAATGTAAATGAAAAACCATTCATTTGTCCATGAATGCACTATATATATATATATATATATATATATATATATATATATATATATATATATATATATATATATATATATAATGAAAAAGATTTGAGTGCATTTCAATTTTTAGAAAACATAAATGATTCATTTTCATAATTGTGTCTGATACAGAATAGTATCAGTATGTTAATTAAGATGATTAATAAAATACTTTCATTCAAGATGCTGATCAGTGCCCAAATCTGTAGGCCTACTGGTATACAAAACTCACATCAAGTGTTTGTGGTTGATAACTATGTTCCTTATGCATTTCAGGAGATGCGGCCAGTCCGATGTTCACATCTTACAGTGTCTTCATTATCGTAACTGTTTACACCAAAACGTGTCCACATGTCATGTTACGGTTCCATGTGGCCCCATCTGATGATATCTGATTGCTACGTAGCTTACCGTATGTGCCGATAGAGTTTGGCACTTTTAATTCTCATCAGAATGCACTCATAAATCCAGGCACGCGTGTACCGTCTTCCCTGTGGACCTTTTTTTTTTGGCCGCATCAAAACAAGATAATACCATTGCCTTTTGTGTTTCAGGTACGTCTTCAATTTCTGCCAAAATATCCCTTTTATTATATTTCGAGCCATTGCCCTTAATGACGTAACAGAATTTTTCAAGTGTGTTACCTGAAAAAATAGTTTTGTCAAGAATGTAATTGGCTAATTTTGTTGCCTACAAATTTGAATGTTTCCTAATAACCGAAACACTATATGTAACGTAAATGTGATTCTTTCATTTTTACCTTCATTTTCAACGCATTGTTTCTACGTTGCAGCTTTTTTCTCTCCCTCCTCGTCTTAATTTTTGACCCATTAGGCAAAAGCATCTTGATTTTTTGTTTTTTTCTCAAAGTTTGGCAAGCTTTACAACGAATCTTCCACTTGCCAAATAATGTTGCATCAGTGATTGAATGGCATTTTTGGCTCAATTTTATTTCCGAATCACTCGCGCCACCACACAGCCGCAGCTGGGATACTTGATTCAGTAAAATTGATACGTCATATAAATTTAGAATGGGTGATATCAATTTAGAGAGTTCTGTTGTCACTTGCCGACCTTGCAGACTAATGATGGGGTGTAAATTATCATCAAAACGGTCCCTTTTTACAGAAATTTCTTCTCCATTCACAATATGGACCCAATTCATAAGAATTTCCGCTGGTGAAAAGTGAAGTGAACATATTTTGTTCTTTGTACCCAGGTCTGTATTGAAGGCTAGTGAATGTTTCCACTTTTGTAGCAGGATTTTATCCTGTAATAAATTATTTGTGATTTGTTTTTACTTGGATTATTATGAAAACTATGCCTAGTTTACTCTTGAATCGATTTTTTAATGTGCATCAAATTTCACAATTGAAAGAAAAGTAGGCCTGAAGCATCAATAAGCTAGTGAAGAATTTGCAGTAAGAGAATATTGAGCGTACGTTCATGAAATTGATGTTTGAATATTCTAACAGTCTTGTGGGCTTAGCATATAGGCAATATACTGCTATATTATTTTCTTATGCAAAGGAGTAAGTTTTTTCATAACATTCCCTCTGACATGATTTTATTTCACAATCTTGTTTTACAGTCCTATTCACATCATAATGCTTGACACAATCTGTGTCGGTTCCTTTGTCCCGTCCAAATGTACACGGCAGACATGGTTGAAACAGATCTGTATTTTATTTCTGCTTTATTCCTATATATTCTTTATTTATACACAGTATTAGGCCTATAGGCATACAAGTGTAGGAAACAAACCTGAATCGAAAACTATAAATAATAATAATAATGTAGGGGCCTAGGCCTAAATACATAATGGGAGTAGAACTGTGGTTTGTAAATTAACGCAGGCCTATTCAACCTTGTTAAATGCTAACATCATGGAAAGGAACGACTAATAATTAATTGTAACATGGAAAACTTTAAGGACAATGGTCTAGCAGGCCCACATTCCCTACCTTTGGTGGAGTAAAGAGAGATTTTTTTCGACCATCTGATTTGCAGCCTGGCACTGAGCATTTAGGCATCACAAACGTTGCAACACGACGATAAATAGAAAGAATTGATAGGAAAAATATAAGACGATAATAACTGATTTGGTTTAATTTGATTTGAGTAATTTGATTTGGTGAAGATTAGTCTTTCAACTCAAACACATGAACTGTCCATGTATTTATTATGATTTGAAAACTTCCCGTTTTATTTGTGTATATTTTCAAATTGCCGCTTTTTTCCACTGCATCTTAGATGCGAATATTTGAGGTATAAAGAAGGCATAACATCGAGTTTCTACAAGACAACACTAGGTAGAGCAGCGATCGGGAGTTCTAAGGAAAGAGATGGAGGAAATGGGAAATATTTCCGGTTTAAGTCGAGACACCATACCCGGCAAACCATCGCAACCCTCAATGCATCTTGGTCGAGAGGGCTATGGAGGAACGAGACTTTCCACTGCCACTTGGTTTTTCTTGCATCCATGTCATCACAACTGTCAAGGTCTAAAGAAAAATAGATAATAAGATTTGAACCGTGGAAGTGTCTATTTCAATTTTCAAAACCGACGGAGATAGATAAATTAACATTTTACACTCACACGCTAGGGTAATCTTGGTAAGCCATTTCTCCGCAGTACAGTCACAACAAATGCTGTATATATATCCCTCGATGCAACATGATATTCTTCAATAACGTTCACAAATAATGCGATCAGTTCAAAGAACATCAAGAGTATTAATAAGCAATCATTTGTTGCCAGGCAATTGACAATGCTTCTTTTTGGTTACTTATACATAATCAAGTGCCTGGATATTAGTACAGTAGCTAAGATGAGATATAAGGATGCATTCGGGGTTTTGTGATAGAAACGTATAAATTTCACCACATGCTCACAAAATTAGCCCAACAAAATAGGCTACGGAGGACGGCGGATTTCTCAACCGTTTGGGGGTGGCGAGGGTGGCAATTTAGGGGTGAGCATTTATGAAATAATTTTTATCTTCAAAGATGTTTCTGATATACATATACTTTCTCGTGAACTATACTATAAATAAATCAAAAAAAAAATTTTTCAGTCGAAATCAAATTAGAGGACGGATAAATAACAATTTCATTGACCTTTGACCTTTTGTTTGATATAATTTCAATACGTAATGAAACTGCCCGTGTGACCATTCGTTTGAAAGCTGAAATCAGCCTGAATCAGAAAACATCAACATCTTGTAGGTGTGTTGACCTTTGACCTTCAAATAATAATTTAATTGACAATTTGTATGTATATACAATATCAATTGTGTGGGCAATACACATTAACTAACGGAGTTTTGTGATAGAAACGTGAAATATTCACCACATGCTCAGGAAATTTTTCTCATCAAAATGAGCTACAGAGGACGGCGTATTTCATAACCGTTTGGGGGTGGAAATACGGGGGTGGGTCGTTGGAAATTAATTTTTATTGTCAAAGTGGTGGATGAAAGTTTATAATGTTTGACTCGAATTATGCTATTAAGTAATGTAGAAAAATAATTTTTGAACCGAAAAACCTCTTGAACGTGAGTTGACCAATTGATTAACCTTTGACCTCCGTTATAATTTCAAAACAGCAGCAATATGCCCGAGTGACCATTCGTTTGAAAGCTTACATTGCCCTGAATCATAAAATATCAACATTTACAAGCTATGTTGACCTTTGACCTGTAATTATTCATTTTATGTATTATTTAATTGAATATACATACTGAATATGTGTGATGCCAACTTGAGAGCTAGTTCATAGGAGAAAATGTTCAACAATAATCGATTATTCAGTGGAATGTATATGTTTATCACATATATGTCTGAAGACGGGTGTATATAGTGATAACACCTGAACTGCAGTTCATTTCGGGTTGAGTTGTCACCTAAGTATCATTAGAAAATCGATTTTGTTATTCCGTTACGATGACAAGTTTTGACAAGAGATGACAAGAGAAACATTTCCTGAGCATGTGGTGAAATTTTCACGTTTCTATCACAAAACTCCGTTAGTTAATGTATATTGCCCACTATATATTCACACGAGGGAGACTCCTTATCGAAGATAAAGATAAAGCTGAGGCGTTTTGTAAATACTATGCTTCAGTGAGTAACTTCGAGAAAAGCAACCTCAGCAAAGTGTATAAGAAACTTGAAAACGATGAACTTCAACAGAACGAGAACGTACGAAGCGATACAGCAGATGAGAATGAGTTGAACGGAGAGTTTCATTTTGCTGAACTAGAGGTTGCACTTCGTATGACAAAACTTAAGAAATCTCCTGGAGTTGATGGTATTACGTCAGAGATGCTAATTCATCTGGGACCCCTTGCTAAGAATACTATACTGAAGTTGATGAACATTATGTGGGATACTACCATACCTGCTGTATGTAGAAAGGCGGAAGTAATTCCTCTCGCAAAGAAAGACAAAACCGCTGATAAATTTGAAAACTATAGACCAATTGCATTAACAAGTACTTTTTGCAAAGTTTTAGAAAGAATGGTAATGAACCGTCTAAATTCTTTCCTTGAAGAACACAATCTCATCGCCCCTGAGCAGTCTGGATTCAGAAAACACAGATCCACGATCGACCTAATTGTGCGTGTTTCCCAAGATGTGAAGGATGGTTTTCAACGGAAAGAATCTACATTGGCGGTTTTAGTGGATTTTAAAGCTGCGTATGATACAGTGTGTCGACAAATCCTCGTAGAAAAGTTATGGAAAATGAATGTGCCACGAAAGATAGTCAGATGGGTTATGCAGTTCCTCGCACAACGATTCATACGAGTTAGAGTTAATCAGTCATGCTCAAGATACCGTCAAACACACCAAGGCTTACCACAAGGAGCAGTTTCAAGTCCTACATTGTTAAACGTAATGGTTAATGATCTCCCACATGAAATCAAAAGCATTGTAGGAGTTAATGCACTGATGTATGCCGATGATCTCATAATATGGACAACTGGATCGAACATTGTAACAATGCAATCTAATATCAATGAAACTCTCTCAACTTTGAAGAACTGGGCGGACGTGAATAAGATGACCGTTAACACCGAAAAAACTATGTACCAATTGTTTTCAATGTGTACGGCACAACATCAGATACAGCTTCAATATAACGGACTACAGTTAGGTTCAGTTAAAAGCAAGTATTTGGGAGTGCATATGGACAACAAACTCACATGGAAAGAACATACTCAAAAACTAGCTGACAATGGTGAATCTCGTTTAAAAATACTACGAAGACTGAGTTCCACTCGGTGGGGTGCTACTCAAGATATTCTATCCACAACATACAAGACATACATAAGACCGGTCCTGGAGTACGGCCGAGAAGCCTTTTGCACCGCTAGCAAAGCCAATACCAATAGACTCGATTTAGTCCAAATCAAGCTCTTAGAATGATATGTGGCGCCGCAAAATCTACTCCAATCACTGCGATGGAAATACAAACAAGAATCGAGCCACTGTCAATTCGAAGAGAAGAGCTGCTATTGTTCAACAGGAGAAGCAATTGAGACTTAACGACTCATACTGGGAATCATACAAGCCACCAGTATTACGACTTCCATCCCAGATAGGTTTCATTGCTGCTGTCAATAATATGAAGACGAAGTTCGAGATTGGAGATGACATGGTAGTAAGAAATCCTTTCTTACCTCCTTCATCTTCATTGCTTTTAATACCAAAGACAAGAATAAAGCTGCTTGACGAGATGAACAAAAAAGATACTATGAATGTGTTTGCACTGAAACAACTGTCTTTACGAACGATGCATACATTATACCCTTCAAGTGAGTGGCTTCATGTTTTTACCGACGGTTCGGCAGATGCGGATCAAGCGAATGCTGGTGCTGGAGTGTACAGCATTATCTTCCAGGAATCGGCTGCTGCAGGAAGATATGGATCGTGCTTTGATGGGGAAATGGAAGCGATCAAGATAGCATTGGGGTTGATACGAGAAAACACTGATCCTCAAAAAATTGTGGTTTTTGTCGACTCCAGAGCTGCTATTCAAGCCATAACATCAAAGTCAACTGATTGTTCAATCACTAAACGATGTCAAATACTTTCACACGATCTAATAACAGATGGTTGGTCATTGATTCTACAATGGATCCCAAGTCATTGCGGAATTGAAGGAAATGAAAAGGCTGACGAGCTTGCCAAATTGGGATCCAGTCAGACTCAGCATACAACACCAATGTCAATAGCTTCCTACAAAAATATTCTCAAAGCTAAATCCAAAATTATTATAAATCAGGCCCACGAAGATGTCGCTAGAGGAAAGAGATGGGAGTCTCTGCTGGAAAAACCGATATATTCCAACACCCTGCCTCGTTCTACTGCAGTCGCGATCTTCAGGATTACAACTGGCCACGATTTTCTCTACAAACATCTAAAGAGAATTGGAGTTAAAGCAAGTTCCACATGCCCCTTGTGCAAGCTGGGAGATCAAGATGCAGAACACCTACTTGTCTGCCCAGCACTTATTCAATACCGAGTGCTGCTGAAAAATCAAGGATTGCACGGGGATTGTCTAATGGCAGCTTTATATTGGCAAACGAGGAGAGATATATCAGAAGTTGAGTTTTATCACAATCTTGACGAAATAAAATATTACTGAAAACCAGGTCTAACTACACCGCATTGCTGATTGAACATAGTTTTCTCGGATAGCTCCCTGAGACTTGGACCACTGGACTGGCACATCAAGTCTGCACGACAAGTGGTCCAATGGAGAGTTGTATCCGAAAAATCTGTGCGTCCTCACTATCTCAACATCAACAACTTGACATTTTTTTATCCCGATTGATGGTTTTTCGTGAGGTATAATTCACAAATTCGATCAGCCACGACCATTAAAATATATATATGTATATATTACACACGAATTGAATAAACACGAATACTGATAAAACGAATAAATAAAACAACAATATAGAAAAAAAACGAAACAGAATGATGAATTTTGTTAATGATACAAGAACAGAGAAAAAGAGAGACGAAAGAAGATTTCAAGAAGAAGAAGGAGAAGAAGAAGATCAAGATAATAGGAAGATTCAAGACTCTTTCTCCCCACTGTGAATGTTTGAATTGTTTTCTAACCCTGAAATTATTACCTTAGTTAAGATTTGATTTGTTGGTTAAATGAGTTATAATATTTTAATTATTCTTTGGGGTGATAAGATCGCCCTCGTGGTGCCCCGTTCAAACGATCTAATCAAACGTTCAAACGATCGACTTTCATCCATAGCCTTAATTGGGGAACAATGATTTTGTATCAAGTTTCGATGTTATTAAAAAAAAAAAAAAAAATTGCCCACACAATTGATATTGTATATACATACAAATTGTCAATTAAATTATTATTTGAAGGTCAAAGGTCAACACACCTACAAGATGTTGATGTTGTCTGATTCAGGCCGATTTCAGCTTTCAAACGAATGGTCACACGGGCAGTTTCATTGCGTATTGAAATTATATCAAACAAAAGGTCAAAGGTCAATGAAATTGTCATTTATCCGTCCTCTAATTTGATTTCGACTGAAAATTATTATTTTATGATTTATTTATAGTATAGTTCACGAGAAAGTATATGTATATCAGAAACATCTTTGAAGATGAAAATTATTTCATAAATGCTCACCCCTAAATTGCCACCCTCGCCACCCCCAAACGGTTGCGAAAACCACCGTCCTCCGTAGCCTATTTTGTTAGGCTAATTTTTGTGAGCATGTGGTGAAATTTATACGTTTCTATCACAAAACCCCGAATGCTCTGCCTTATCTACTGTACATTTCATTGTTTCAATATTGAAACAATATTTTCCTTCTCTGCAGTTAAATTTGAGTAGGAAAAAACGTTCTATCGTGTCGCTGTGTTCAAACTCACAGGACGTCTCAACCCTGATGATAGATTTGAATGAATTCTAATTTCAGAGTAAACTAACAATCAGCAGCTCAATTTGTCTGTCCCTGACTGACCATGATTTATACGTGGGCTTTACCTGATTTTTTTTCCTCTAGACAACCAGAGTTATGACTAGGCATTCCTAAACACTTTCTGTCCCTAAGCTAGACCATGTTATGACGTGGGCATTACCTTTATTTTCTGTCCTCTAACTAAAACCTGATTATCGGGGCATTACCTATTTTTTTGTTTCCTCTGACTAACCTGGTTTGACTGCATTCCTTTTATTTGTTTTTCCCTCTAGAGCTAGCCTAGTTAACGTGGGCAAACCCTGATTTTTTTCTGTCCTCTGGGCGGGAAACCATATTTTTGACGTGGGCTTTACCTTTTATTTGTCTTTCCTAGACAAAAACCTGAGTTTGACGTAGGTTTTCCCCTGTTTATTTGTCTGTCCTCGACAGACCGATTTATGCTGGCATTACCTGATTTATTGTCTTCCTCTAATCTAGACCATGGTTTGACGTGGGGCATTCCCTATTATTTGTCTGCCTCAACAACCAGTTAACGTAGCATTGCCATTATTTTTTTCCCTAACAAACCTGATTATGACGCTTACCTGATTTTTGTCTGTTCTCTAGAGCTAGCCCCATGATTTTGGGAAGGCTTACCTTTATTTGTCTTCCCTAAGCTGACCAGAGTTTAGTGGGCATTACCTATTATTTGTCTGTCCCTAAGTAGACCTGTTTTAGACTGGGCATTCCCTTTATTTGTTGTACTCAAGGCTAACCATAGTTATGACGTGGGCTTACCTATTATTTGTCTGTCCTCTAGGCTAACCGATTATGACGTGGCATTACCTATTATTTGTCTTCCTCTGAGCTAACCTGAGTCATGACGTACATTCCATATTTTTCTGCCTCAGAGCGACCAATTTGACGTGGGCATCCCGATTATTTTCGTCCTTGAGCGACCATGATCTGACGTGGCATTACGTTTTTTTTTGTCTGCCTCAAGCAAACCTGATTATAGAGCTTACCTATTTTTGTCGACCTAGACTGACCATGTTTTATGAGTAGGCATACCTGTTTTTTTCGTCCCTAGGGCCATGAGTTTTACTGCTTCCCTGATTTTTTTGCTGTCCCTAAGCTGAACCATGATTATACGTAGCTTACTGATTTTTTTTTTCCCCTAAGCGAACCTGATTTTGACGTAGGCTTTACCTGATTTTGTCTTTTCCCAAGCTAAACCCCGTTTTTTTAGATTAGGCATTACCTATTTTTGTCTGTCCTCTAGACAAACCATATTAACAGATTACCTGTTTATTTGTCGGCCTCTAAGCTGAACATAGTTAACGGGGGCATTACCTGAACACTTGTCTTCCTCTAAGCTACCATGTTTTTATACGTAGCATTCCCTATTTTTTGTCTGTCCTCTAAGCTAGCCCATGGTTAGACTGGCATTCCTGTTTTTGTTGTCCTCTAGAGCGAACTAAGTTAGACGTGCATCACCGTTTTTGTATGTCCTCTAAGCTAGACCTGGTTATGACTGGCTTTACCTGATTATTTTTCTGTCCCAACTAGACCTGATTATACTGGGGCTTACCGATTTTTTGTCTGTCCTCTAAGCTAACCATGTCAGCGTGGGCTTTACCTGAACCTTGTCGTCCTCTAGGCTAGACCGATTTATGACGTGGGCTCACCGATTATTGTCTGTCCCCAGAGCTAGACCATGATTTGACGTGGGCATTCCCTGAACATTGTCGTCCTCTAAGCTAGACCAGAGTTAGCGAGGCATTACCTTTTTTTCTGTTCCTAAGCTAGACCTAGTTATGCGAGCATTACCTAACATTTTGGCTGCCTCAAAGGCTAGACCAGGTTATATGGCATTACCTGATTATTTGTCTGTTTCTCAGACTAACCTTTAGTTATGACTGGGCTTTACCTATTATTTGTCTGTCCCTAGACTAGACAGAGTTAGACGTAGGCATTACCTGATTTTTCTTTCTCTAGAGCTAACCATGATTTTGACTGGTTACCTAACACTTGTCGTTCTCTAACAGACCTAGTTGACGTGGGGCTTTACCTGATTTTTTGGGGCTTTCCTCTAAGCAAACCTTTTTTGACTAGCTTACCTAAACACTTTCTTTCTCTAAGCAACCATGATTATACGTGGGCAAAACCTATTTTTTTCTGCCTCTAGAGCAACCATATTTATGCGTAGGATTCCTATTATTTGTCTGTCCCTAGAGCTAACCTATTTATGAGTAGGCATTCCTATTTTTTTGTCTGTCCCTGGGGTAGACCAGAGTTATGACGTGGTTTTACCTGAACACTTGCCCTGTCCCCAGACTAACCATGGTTATACTCTTACCGGGTTTTTCTGTCCCTAAGCTGCCCATATTATGACTAGGCATTACCTATTATTTTGTCTTCCTCTAACTAGACCATAGTTAGACTAGGATTACCTGTTATTTGTCTTCCTCTAGGCTGACCAGGGTTTGCGAGGCATACCTTTTTATTTTGCTGTCCTCAAGCTAGACCATGAGTTATGCTGGGCCCATTACCGCACTTGCCCTGTCCTCTGGGGCCCA
>OU015469.1:6160205-6183230 GCA_907164805.1 Brachyptera putata
GGCATGACATCAAGTTTCTACAAAACAACACTAGATAGAGGAGCGATCGGGTGTTCTAACGAAAGAGATAAGGAAATGGGACGTATTTCTGTGTCAAGTCGAGACACCATATCAACACGGCAAACCAACGCAACCCTCAATGCATCTTGAGCTAGACCATGAGTTATGACGTAGGCATTACCTGATTATTTGTCTGTCCTCTAGAGCTAGACCATGAGTTATGACGTAGGCATTACCTGATTATTTGTCTGTCCTCTAGAGCTAGACCATGAGTTATGACGTAGGCATTACCTGATTATTTGTCTGTCCTCTAGAGCTAGACCATGAGTTATGACGTAGGCATTACCTGATTATTTGTCTGTCCTCTAGAGCTAGACCATGAGTTATGACGTAGGCATAACCTGATTATTTGTCTGTCCTCTAGAGCTAGACCATGAGTTATGACGTAGGCATTACCTGATTATTTGTCTGTCCTCTAGAGCTAGACCATGAGTTATGACGTAGGCATTACCTGATTATTTGTCTGTCCTCTAGAGCTAGACCATGAGTTATGACGTAGGCATTACCTGATTATTTGTCTGTCCTCTAGAGCTAGACCATGAGTTATGACGTAGGCATTACCTGATTATTTGTCTGTCCTCTAGAGCTAGACCATGAGTTATGACGTAGGCATTACCTGATTATTTGTCTGTCCTCTAGAGCTAGACCATGAGTTATGACGTAGGCATTACCTGATTATTTGTCTGTCCTCTAGAGCTAGACCATGAGTTATGACGTAGGCATAACCTGATTATTGTCTGTTCTCTAGAGCTAGACCATGAGTTATGACGTAGGCATTACCTGATTATTTGTCTGTTCTCTAGAGCTGAACCATGAGTTATGACGTAGGCATTACCTGATTATTTGTCTGTCCTCTAGAGCTGAACCATGAGTTATGACGTAGGCATTACCTGATTATTTGTCTGTCCTCTAGAGCTAGACCATGAGTTATGACGTAGGCATTACCTGATTATTTGTCTGTCCTCTAGAGCTAGACCATGAGTTATGACGTAGGCATTACCTGATTATTTGTCTGTCCTCTAGAGCTAGACCATGAGTTATGACGTAGGCATTACCTGATTATTTGTCTGTCCTCTAGAGCTAGACCATGAGTTATGACGTAGGCATTACCTGATTATTTGTCTGTCCTCTAGAGCTAGACCATGAGTTATGACGTAGGCATTACCTGATTATTTGTCTGTTCTCTAGAGGTGAACCATGAGTTATGACGTAGGCATTACCTGATTATTTGTCTGTACTCTAAGAGCTAGACCATGAGTTATGACGTAGGCATTACCTGATTATTTGTCTGTCCTCTAGAGCTAGACCATGAGTTATGACGTGGGCATTACCTGATTATTTGTCTGTCCTCTAGAGCTAGACCATGAGTTATGACGTAGGCATTACCTGAACACTTGTCTGTCCTCTAGAGCTAGACCATGAGTTATGACGTAGGCATTACCTGATTATTTGTCTGTCCTCTAGAGCTAGACCATGAGTTATGACGTAGGCATTACCTGATTATTTGTCTGTCCTCTAGAGCTGAACCATGAGTTATGACGTAGGCATTACCTGATTATTTGTCTGTCCTCTAGAGCTGAACCATGAGTTATGACGTAGGCATTACCTGATTATTTGTCTGTCCTCTAGAGCTAGACCATGAGTTATGACGTAGGCATTACCTGATTATTTGTCTGTCCTCTAGAGCTAGACCATGAGTTATGACGTAGGCATTACCTGATTATTTGTCTGTCCTCTAGAGCTAGACCATGAGTTATGACGTAGGCATTACCTGATTATTTGTCTGTACTCTAAGAGCTAGACCATGAGTTATGACGTAGGCATAACCTGATTATTTGTCTGTCCTCTAGAGCTAGACCATGAGTTATGACGTAGGCATTACCTGAACACTTGTCTGTCCTCTAGAGCTAGACCATGAGTTATGACGTAGGCATTACCTGATTATTTGTCTGTCCTCTAGAGCTAGACCATGAGTTATGACGTAGGCATTACCTGATTATTTGTCTGTCCTCTAGAGCTAGACCATGAGTTATGACGTAGGCATTACCTGATTATTTGTCTGTCCTCTAGAGCTAGACCATGAGTTATGACGTAGGCATTACCTGATTATTTGTCTGTCCTCTAGAGCTAGACCATGAGTTATGACGTAGGCATTACCTGATTATTTGTCTGTCCTCTATAGCTAGACCATGAGTTATGACGTAGGCATTACCTGATTATTTGTCTGTCCTCTAGAGCTAGACCATGAGTTATGACGTGGGCATTACCTGATTATTTGTCTGTCCTCTAGAGCTAGACCATGAGTTATGACGTAGGCATTACCTGATTATTTGTCTGTCCTCTAGAGCTAGACCATGAGTTATGACGTAGGCATTACCTGATTATTTGTCTGTCCTCTAGAGCTAGACCATGAGTTATGACGTAGGCATTACCTGATTATTTGTCTGTCCTCTAGAGCTAGACCATGAGTTATGACGTAGGCATTACCTGATTATTTGTCTGTCCTCTAGAGCTAGACCATGAGTTATGACGTGGGCATTACCTGATTATTTGTCTGTCCTCTAGAGCTGAACCATGAGTTATGACGTAGGCATTACCTGATTATTTGTCTGTTCTCTAGAGCTAGACCATGAGTTATGACGTAGGCATCACCTGATTATTTGTCTGTCCTCTAGAGCTAGACCATGAGTTATGACGTAGGCATTACCTGATTATTTGTCTGTCCTCTAGAGCTAGACCATGAGTTATGACGTAGGCATTACCTGATTATTTGTCTGTCCTCTAGAGCTAGACCATGAGTTATGACGTAGGCATTACCTGATTATTTGTCTGTCCTCTAGAGCTAGACCATGAGTTATGACGTAGGCATTACCTGATTATTTGTCTGTCCTCTAGAGCTAGACCATGAGTTATGACGTAGGCATTACCTGATTATTTGTCTGTCCTCTAGAGCTAGACCATGAGTTATGACGTAGGCATTACCTGATTATTTGTCTGTCCTCTAGAGCTAGACCATGAGTTATGACGTAGGCATTACCTGTTTATTTGTCTGTCCTCTAGAGCTGAACCATGAGTTATGACGTAGGCATAACCTGATTATTTGTCTGTCCTCTAGAGCTAGACCATGAGTTATGACGTAGGCATTACCTGATTATTTGTCTGTCCTCTAGAGCTAGACCATGAGTTATGACGTGGGCATTACCTGATTATTTGTCTGTCCTCTAGAGCTAGACCATGAGTTATGACGTGGGCATTACCTGATTATTTGTCTGTCCTCTAGAGCTGAACCATGAGTTATGACGTAGGCATTACCTGATTATTTGTCTGTCCTCTAGAGCTAGACCATGAGTTATGACGTAGGCATTACCTGATTATTTGTCTGTCCTCTAGAGCTAGACCATGAGTTATGACGTAGGCATTACCTGATTATTTGTCTGTCCTCTAGAGCTAGACCATGAGTTATGACGTAGGCATTACCTGATTATTTGTCTGTCCTCTAGAGCTAGACCATGAGTTATGACGTAGGCATTACCTGATTATTTGTCTGTCCTCTAGAGCTGAACCATGAGTTATGACGTAGGCATAACCTGATTATTTGTCTGTCCTCTAGAGCTAGACCATGAGTTATGACGTAGGCATTACCTGATTATTTGTCTGTCCTCTAGAGCTAGACCATGAGTTATGACGTAGGCATTACCTGATTATTTGTCTGTCCTCTAGAGCTAGACCATGAGTTATGACGTGGGCATTACCTGATTATTTGTCTGTCCTCTAGAGCTGAACCATGAGTTATGACGTAGGCATTACCTGATTATTTGTCTGTCCTCTAGAGCTAGACCATGAGTTATGACGTGGGCATTACCTGATTATTTGTCTGTCCTCTAGAGCTAGACCATGTGTTATGACGTAGGCATTACCTGATTATTTGTCTGTCCTCTAGAGCTAGACCATGAGTTATGACGTAGGCATTACCTGATTATTTGTCTGTCCTCTAGAGCTAGACCATGAGTTATGACGTAGGCATTACCTGATTATTTTTCTGTCCTCTAGAGCTAGACCATGAGTTATGACGTAGGCATTACCTGATTATTTGTCTGTCCTCTAGAGCTAGACCATGAGTTATGACGTAGGCATTACCTGATTATTTGTCTGTCCTCTAGAGCTAGACCATGAGTTATGACGTAGGCATTACCTGATTATTTGTCTGTCCTCTAGAGCTGAACCATGAGTTATGACGTAGGCATAACCTGATTATTTGTCTGTCCTCTAGAGCTGAACCATGAGTTATGACGTAGGCATAACCTGATTATTTGTCTGTCCTCTAGAGCTAGACCATGAGTTATGACGTAGGCATTACCTGATTATTTGTCTGTCCTCTAGAGCTAGACCATGAGTTATGACGTAGGCATTACCTGATTATCTGTCTGTCCTCTAGAGCTAGACCATGAGTTATGACGTAGGCATAACCTGATAATTTGTCTGTCCTCTAGAGCTAGACCATGAGTTATGACGTAGGCATTACCTGATTCTGTATAGGAACAGAAACAGAATCAAGTAAGGATTGCGTCACGACTCAGAATAGGTGGTGGGTCTGGGGGACAAATACATTGATACAAATTTCTGAAATTGAGATGATGATTTCTATTCTTCTCTCTGATTAGAGAAATGAATATCTTCTTAATTCATGAAAATCTAGTTTCAAGGCTGTTATGTCCTAACGGCTAAAGCTTGTCTTCCAGCGTTTGTTTAGCTCGGACACCGTGCCGCCATGCGCCGCTCTCGCCAATGATTGGTGGGTTCTCAACATGGCGGCTAAAAAAAACGCTAAGCGAATACCGCGTTCATACTTCACGGAAAGCCAGCTTTTTACTAGGAATAACAAAATGTCTGTTCTGTTTTAATTTCAGATTTTACCGATTTTGTTGTCGCTATTCTGTATTTTTCAATAATAGTTTATACAATATTATTATTATTATTATTGTTCAATCTATTGATTATATAATTATTCCAATCTGGTTCTGTCATCAATAAACTGCGCACAACTGCTCAAGAGAATTGTTTTTGCCAATTCCTTATCCCCTTCAATTCTCGACAACTGGATTTAACACTGAGAATTGTTTCAATTCCTAGTATTTTGTTACTGGCGTGTTTTATTGCTATAATTGCATCCACGAAAGAAGTAGGTCGTCTACCAACTAAATAATTCTGAAAAATTCCAAAATCAGATGATCTCCCCACCACTTGGAGGATTCAACATTTTTGAAAGACGCAGTTGCATTTGTCATCGTAAACCTCGTTCTGAAAAATTAAAACAGCCTAAAAATTGTACAGTTATACAAATATAGCAGTGACATTTGTGTCTATTATATTGGCAGACAATCATCTGCTTTCGTAGAAACAAGTTGGCCTATAGCGTTTGTTCCTAATCCTTGTACTCACGACAGAAGAAGGTTCCGAGCGATCGTCCTCCCTAACTCACACCACTAGCGCGCGGGTGGTTCAAGCCTTCATATCTCGAGTGTAAATAGTATCCTAGAAAGAAGGTTCCGAGCGACCGTCTCTCTATCCCTTATCACTATCGCGCGGGTGTTCAAACCTTCCTTCGTGAATACTAATATATACTTGATATTTCCTAGTATCATGCGATGGAATAATCTCGGTGATATTTGGCCGTGTCAAAGGTCATGCAATATGGAACAGATATGCGTATTAGTGTCTAGAGCAACTCATCTCAAGCAACAAGTGTCAGTCAACACTTAGTACAGCCAATATGGCTAAAATAACGGTAAGTGATCACCACCACTATTTCAAAATTAGAATAGACCTACTTTATGTTTTTTCGAAAGTTTCAATGGATAAAAAAATTATCTATATAGATAGACCAGGTCAAAGAAAACCCCGTATAACTTATAGTGATGGTGGGGTCGTTATAAAAACATTTGAGTGTAGAAGTAATTGTTTGAATTGTGTGTGTTACGTTTGTTCTTGAGAGAATATCATCTTTATTGTCAGCTGTTCACTTTATACTGATTGACCTCTGGGATCCAGCTTAACCCTTTCAGTCATGCATTCTATTGGCTGGATGGAAAAAGCTGGAATTTACCATACATGACGTTCAAATTATTTGTAATTTTTAGGATTTTTTTTTTTTAGTTCGTTAAAAAGTTACGGCGTGTCCATGAATTTTAACAAATGTACTGGGGTAACTAAAAACAATAATATATATATATATATATATATATATATATATATATATATATATATATATATATATACCGGTATGTATATATATATATATATATAGGAGGAAGTGTAGCCATGACATAAGAGTAATATCTCGGTAGCTCAGTGGGAGAGCAGCGGACCGGCAATCTGAAGGTCCCAGGTTCGATTCCCGGTCGAGACGTATCTCTTACGGCCAAAATAATATATTCATTTCATTCTATTTATCATATAGGCCTATAGCTTGAGTATCTGAAAAAAACTCTTGTTCACTTCACAATAGATCGTTCATTTGTGATTTATTATTATTGTGTGTTTTTCTACTTCGTTAATTTTGTATTTGATAATCCTGCTGTGTCGAACGGCAATCATGTATACCATGCTCTTGGTGTTGTCCCAAGACAAGTGAACCGTTTCTGATAAAACGATCAAATGTGCAATAATTTAAATCAGCAGTCAATATTCGAGACTGTCCCAAGTCACTCATATCTGAGACATGAGCTTTTACTCTTTTAATGATGAGTCACAATAACTCAATAGATTATTCTTGACCTCTTCCACAATTATTTGATAATTCTTTCACAACTCTTAGGAGCTTTGATAAGTCGAGTCATACGCAGTGTAATTATTATTAATATATTCATTCAACTGTCATCATTACAATAAAAAACAAGTCATGGTCACAAAATTAGAAGGAAAACAACGAAACTACACATGGTACATTCATCATGTATTCTTCAATGTAGGTAATTATTAGGGCTAGGATGTTTTTTTTTCATTATTATTGGGTTTAACGACGCACTGTTATGATAGCGGAGATCTAATGGCGTCGGATGGATGATTAATGAGATGATGGGATGATGAGATGAAGGTTCTTGGGTAATGAGAAGGATAGTGGGAAGGAAGCGGTCATGGCCGACTTATTGTAGGAACCATCCCGGCATTAGCCTAGACTTCAGAGGGAAACCATAAAAAAACTGTTAAGATGGTCGGCGGCGGGGATCGAACTGGGTTCGGAATTTCCCTCGCCTCCCGGATGACATGAAGCGAGCGCGTTAACCACTGCGCTGCATGTGCCGGTGGCTATAGGATGTTTATGCACTGAAAAACAACCTCCAATCACTTATGCACTTGAAAATGCAAAAATATGTGCTTAAAATGTATTTACATGCACTTAAAATTGCATAATATCTAGTGCGTGTTTGACAAATATGCTTTTAATTACAGCTTCAAAACCATGGGGAAAATGTCAATAGTAAATATATACAGGCATAGAAAGGAATTGGGATCATTAAAAGTATAAACAGTTAATTTCGTCAAAAAAAAGTTGCTTTTGATAAAATGAATAATGCATAGTAGGCCTATATAGAGCATGTAGGTCTACCACGACCCCCAAAAAATGATGATTTACTTTGTAATGTTGTACCGAAAATGATAGAAAATACCAAGTAAAACTCTTGAAAATGATAAAATATGCACTTAAAACATCATAAATATGCATATAAATATGCATAAATATGCTTAAAATGCATAAGAGCATTAATAGCAAAAATGTTCCGAAATATGCAGTTTCATGAGAAATAAACTTTGCGTTTTTATTATCAGGGATGCCCAAATCAAATATATCCATTAACGAGCATGTGATGAAGGTTAAACCAAAAAATATGATATTGCATGAACTTCCTAGCCGTATTAATTAGACGAGCTTTAGCGAGGATTCAATTTGACATACTGAAAAAAAATTGGTGTTCGTTTTTATGTTTTTTTTTCCATGTTTTTTTGTCGGCGGTTCTCCACAGGTCAAACGGCTACAGCTATCAAATTCAAACTTTTTTTCAATATGGTTCCTCATCAAACTTAGATCTGTATAGTTTTGTGGCATTATCGGGTGGTAACTTTTTTTTTTATGAATTTTAGAAATTTCAAAAATACCCATTAGAATAACACAGCGGGGAAAAAAAATATACATATTTATATTTCAAAAAAATGAAATTTTGCGTGAAGTTGAATTACATTTTGATACACATTTCTGGAAATTTTCAGCTTGATCGGGTCAGTCATTTTCAAGAAAAAACATAAAATGTGCTAAATTGATACCACTCGAAGCAGTTTTTACCCATTTTCACCCATACTATTACTATTCGCTCGTCTAAGAATGCATATGTGGCGTTTTCCTAGTTATGTACCTTTCCGGCGTAGAGACGGCGGAGCCCTGGCATTATTGAGGGGTCAACTGTCAGGTCAAGGATACTTTGCGGGCCGTGGGGCAGGGGGCCACATTAACGTAATTCAAATGAGATTTAGGGAATAAGAGGATGGGGGAGCGCAATTGATTGATAATCGCAAGTATCAGATGTTCGATATATTTACCAATATAGACCAAGTGGCAGCAATAATAAACTGCACGTTATTATTGTAAACCCACTCACAACAATGACACATTATGTATGGTCATGCCTCATTCAATTTTGATGTTTTAGCCTTGTCATAAAAGAAATGACTCGACCGGGACTCGAACCCGGAATCTTCAGATTGCCGGTCTTCCCCTTTCCCACTGAGCTACCGAGATATTACTCTTACTAATACGTCATGAAATAGTTTCATGAAAGTAAAAAAAACATAAAAGCCCAACATTCTATTCATCTATCACATCAACCATTTATCACATTATCAATATACTACAGGCATTTCTCGTTCATTCAACACACTAGGGTCACTCACAT
This sequence comes from Brachyptera putata, assembly GCA_907164805.1. NCBI lineage: Eukaryota > Metazoa > Arthropoda > Insecta > Plecoptera > Taeniopterygidae > Brachyptera > Brachyptera putata. Next base: position 6,169,211 of record OU015469.1, read on the forward strand.
CTTGTTAATTCAGACAGAGTTTTGGCCCATAATCCAATGTTGAATAATAAGTTCAGACTCGAACTTTTATTAGGCGAGCTTTAGCGAGGATTCAATCTGACATACTGAAAAAAATTGGTGTTCGTTTTTATGTTTTTTGTCGGTCCTCCACAGGTCAAACGGCTACAGCTATCAACTTCAAACTTTTTTTAAATATGGTTCCTCATCTAACTTAGATCTGTATAGTTTTGTGGCATTTTCGGGGAGTAACTTTTTTTTAATGAATTTTAGAAATTTCAAAAATACCCATTAGAATAACATAGCGAAAAAAAAAGAAAATATTTTTATTTCCCCAAAAAATGAAATTTTGCTTGAAGTTGAATTACATTTTTGATACACATTTCTAAAAACTTTCAGCTTGATCGGGTCAGCCATTTTGAAGAAAAAACACAAAATGTGCTAAATTGGTACCACTCAAAGCAGTTTTTACCCATGTTTACCCATCTCAGCAAACAACGCATATATGGCGTTTTCCTAGTGATTTGAAATGAGTATTTTTGTAAGTTTTCTATGACTACAAACAAGCTATCAACGTTTCTCTGTCTCTTCAGATCCTGGTGGTCGTGTTATGTCTGGCAGCTGTCATAGCAGACACCAATCTCGCAGACAGCGAGTCGGATTCCGGCCTTGACGTCATCACGGCAACCACGGTAAGCACGGCATCCACCGTAACCACGGCAACCACGGTAAGCACGGCAACCACGGCGGTAACCACAGAAGATCCTTCAGACGGCAGCAAGTCCGGGTGTTCCGACTGCACAAGCTGTTCCGGGACAAACGACGGGTACAACGGCAGGAAGAGGAAGTGGAGAACCGCGAGAAGAAACATGAGTGACTCCGATGAACTCGAAACACAGGGAGTTCCCGTCATTCACGTAGCCGTGGTGGACGCCGACGAACCGAGTCAAGGGTGTAGGTGGAGGAAGAGGAAGTATAGAAGAAGGTACCAAGGAGTAGGTGAAGACAACGAAGAAGGAGATTGTGGTCGAGGAAGAAGAAGGAAATGGAGGAATAGAGGAAATGTCAGCGAAGTGGCAGTTGATGAAGGAATACAGGATGTGGGAGCAGGTTTACTAGTGATTGTGAATGGCGACGGTGACGGAGTGATAGCCGTGGTGGATGCGGTGACGAGGGCTCCGGGCACGGGGAAGACCAGATGTCGCTACCATCGTAGGAACTGGAGGAGGAAGTCGAAGAGCAGGAGGAAGAAGAAGAAGTGGTCGAGGAGGAAGTTGACGACGCCCGCGCCGTCATCGGAGGAATACGAGGATGTGGATGACGCCGATGTGGAGGTTGATGGAGTGGAGGTTGATGGAGTGGAGGTCGATGAGGCGGAGGTGGAAGAAGAAAACGGTGATGTGGAATTGATTGAAGATAATAAAGTGGATTTAGTAAACGTACAACCTGTGTAGACTAGATACACGATCTGAGGCTAAACTAAAAAACCTAATTCCAAACTACAGACTAAAATCTAAATTCGAATCAATCTATAAAACCTACTTCCGTTTTGACGAATAGCCACTTCGTTCAACTTCCGCCTATAATGTAGGCTTCCATCAGATGGCAAATGAGCAAGTAACAATGTAAAATAGCAATTATATGAAATAGCTAAATAATTAAAATGAAATGTGAATTCTAATGATATTGTTAATTATTTTGTTGAGCTTATCTAGCTGATGAGGGCCCATATTACCAATAGTAAAAATGTGTTTATTAAGCTAATTATCAACTGCAGTACAAAAATAACATTGGTAACCAAGGGTAATAACAAGTTAGTCCACTAATTATCGCTTAATCAACAAATTTATCATTCGTAAAACGGGCCCTTGAGATGAGCTAATTGGTATTTCCACAATTATCACATTCCTTCCTCGAAAGTCTTTTAGATCTCAAAGATTGGTTTTCTGAATGGGAGCAAACTACTCGACCGACCATTGTGACGTAGTTCGGCTATAAATAGATATCGAGTACCTCGATCAGCTGATACTTGACACGTGACTATTGATTGCAGCGAGATATGATAGGTCTACTATTGTATCTCGCTGATTAATTGATATATTTCATAGATCTTTGATCAATGCAGTGAAGAGCTATAATTAGATTGAACTTATCAATCTACTATACGCAGTTCTACTCAAGTGGTAAAATGTGCAATCGATTTCTTTGCCAATCCAAAGTGCAAAATAAGAATGTATTTTTTATTGTTATCATCAAATGTAGTTTCTTGGATCTTGGATGGACGAATTGAAGGAACCAAGTTAAAAAAAATCCACGGGGGGAGGGAGGTGTGTAATTAAACTTCATGCAAAATTTCAGTTTTATGGATTTTTTTTTTCTTTCGTCATGTTATTCTAATGGGTATTTTTGAAATGTCCAAAATTCAAAAAAAAAAGTTAACCCCGATAATGCCCCAAAAAATATACAGATCTAGCCTAAGTTAGATGAGGAACCATATTGAAAAAAGTTTGAAGTCGATAGCTGTAGCCGTTTGACCTGTGGAGAACCGACAAAAAACAGAAAAAACAAAAAGCAAAAAAAAAACATGAAAACGAACACCAATTTTTTTCAGTATGTCAGATTGAATCCTCGCTAAAGCTCGTCTAACTAGGTCTTTGCACCCTCATCACACGAAGCAGTTTGCTGCGTTTTCCCAGCACTTATCACACAGTTGTAAAGCACGCGTGCTCGGTACACTGGCTTATCTCGACGCGCTACACGTCAATGAGAGGCGTGACGTCACGGCTGGACCTTTGCATGCAGCTGCGTGATTACCTTGATAAGACAGCATGCTGTTGCAATTACCTCATCAGGGCTAGACTTGGGGAAACATAATCCCGAGTGGGATTTAAAAGATTACATTTGAAGTTTCGTTGTTTTTATATTTCAATAACAGTAGTGTGTCTTCAGTTTATGTATATATATATATATATATATATATATACATAAAGTGAAGACACACTATACTGTTACTAAATATATACTAAATATATATATATATATATATATATATATATATATATATATATATATATATATATATATAAATGTACCGTATAAATATATATATATATATATATTAATTGGTGTAAGCTTTCACAAGTATTATGTTTAGATAAAATTATGGTGTTAGGATTGTTCTTGTGTGTAAAATATTTAATTATCAATTAAACGACGTTTCAAACGAATTGCATCGTTCATTTCAAGTTACAGAAAATATAAAAATTGACAAAAAACTTGTCCAGCCGACCGATCGTCAGGTAGAACTGATTAAAACTAACTAACAATACAACATCATAGAAACAAGAACTAGAAACAACAATCACAGATTGATAGGAATAATGAAATCAATTCGAAAAAACTTCAACTGGTGGTGACATCTGCCTTCTTGACCACATAATATATAACTAAAATCTTTGGTCGAATTCCAAGTCCTTATAATTGTTCTCATTTTCTATTTTTCATTTGTCAGCATCAATTTTTCGATTCCTCGCTTCCATTCCCTTCTTCACACTTAGTCATAGGTCCTCTGGTATTCCCGAAACCGTTCGATTACTGGGGTTTTAAAACTATCTATCTCTAACGTTCTATTTGGTTTCCCAGTTTTTACGTTAGGAAACTCATTAATAACAGGTCATAAAACGGTATCCAGCAGTTTGAAATTGCACGCCCATCATTTCTTCTATGCCATTCATATGGTCCAATAATTAATGAGTTTTCTCTGTTTTTCAATGAAGTCTCGATTAAAAAAAAAAATCATAAATAAAACTACAGTTGAACGAACAATATTGCAATATCTTCTTCAAATTTGTTTAGATAGCCCTATTGCTGTTTGTTTCAGTATTTTTGGTGGGAATTGGTCATTATTTCCCTAACCTATCAATGGCATTCACACCGTGGTAAGAAGGCATGGACGTATTAAACCTTATTTTATTCAACTTGACTCTTATTTGAGAAATTGACTTAAAATCTTCACATATGGGAATTATATCGCTGGGTCCATCAAGCCGGCAGGGGGGAGGGGTTGGGGGTACTGGCCCCCTCTAAATACTGTCATTGTTGTCTTATTCAAAACTCTTGTATTCAATTTAATTATTAATTTCATCGCGCACTTTGGCTCTACGTCAGTAAACGGTTTCAGAATTTTATGAAAAAATCTAGTTGAACAGAATTGAATCATTTCACTTTTCTCTCTTTTTAACGAATGTTTTATGAAATTGGAAAGTCAAAACAACTATCGACGATTCCTTGATTTCCCGACGGCAACGTATTTTTTAGTGATAATGATATCCATCCTATCAACATCACGTGCTGTACGTTTCAACAGAAAGCCATGTACTCACATTCCCGCTACTCCTACAAGGTTAATCCGTAGAACAGTGTATAGTTGGTCGTGAATGCCCAAGTGCATCTCATGGTAACTGAGTTCTCAAATTGGTAGAACGTATCTCTACCCCTCAACCTCCATCTGTACCATTACACACACATTAATATCATTGGAAGATACCCCTCCCGTTAGCTCAGATTGTAAGAGCAGATGTGTATCAAACATCAGGTCCGGGGTTCGATTTCCCGACGGGAAGGTATTTTTCAGTGATAATAATATCCATCCTATCAAAATCACGTGCTTTATATATATATATATATATATATATATATATATATATATATATATATATATATATATATATATACTTGCTGACTCGGCAAACGTTGTTCTGCCATCGAAGTGATTTGTAGTGAATGTTGGTTGTTAATGTGAAAATAAGGTGCCTCCAGCGGATTAGGCGGTATCTACCGTGTACTGTTGCAAATGCCTGATCTCGTATACTTCAGAGTTTAGGACCTTCTACCACCCCTATCGAATGTGCGTGAGGAATTTCACGGCACTCGGTCGAGCCGTTTCGGAGGAGTTCATCCTCCAACATGTGACACAAGCTTTTTATATATAAGATATTTATATAAATGTATATATATATATATATATATATATATATATATATATATATATATATATATATATATATATATATATATATATAATTATATATTCTTATATATAAATAGGCCTTTCTTGCTCATCCAACAACGCATAATAGTGCAGCGTTTCCCTAGTAGGTTTTTGAACGCCACATGTTGTCGGCCGCCACTGTTGGGCATACACCTCACGCGTGTACCGTGATAAGCGCCACGGGGTCAACACGAGATCGAATCAAGTGTCACAGATTCAGGCTAGACAAACAGGCCGCCTAGGCCTACTCGAGTGACTTGGCAGTGCCGACCGCCCGTCTCTCCCATCCACTAGCAGTAACGACTGTGAGTGTCGAGACGTCACTGCTAGCGACATGGCTTCTAGCCAGGTATAAATACCGGCGTGTTGCAGTGGCTGTTAGCAAAGCGGAACAGAGAAGCCGCCATGTTGGTAATCACGGCCTTGTTGGTGCTCGGAGCCTCAGTGACGTCAGCACAGTTCATGTGCTACCATGACCTCACTGATCCATACCTCATGATGAGCTCCAAGACAGCGTACGAGTTCGTTCACGGACCACCGACTGTGGAAAACCATCCAGGTGAGAACATTCATACACATTCATTTCTTTGGTTTATATTTGGGTTTAACGACGCACTGTAATGGAAATCAGGAGCTATTGGCGTCGAATGAATTGAAAATGAAATGATTGGATGATGAGATGATTATGTATCGTGTGAATTGGGAAGTATTGTGGGAAGGAAGCAGCCGTGGCCTATATTGTTAAAACTAATCCAGGTATCATCCTGTGAACTAGAGCGGGAAACCATGAAACATTCACTGTAAAGATGGACGGTGAGGGGTAGGCCTACCGAGCCGGTTTGATATTCCTCTCACCTCCCAGATCACATGATATATATATACATATATAATATTATAAACATATATATATATATATATATATATATATATATATATATATATATATATATATATATATATATATATATATATATATATAAATGTGTGTGTGTGTATGATGTGGATTTTCGTAATCAATTCTGGGCACAGTTTTGAAAATGTCTTGTCAATTTGGAAACCTACCTCGAGACTTGGGCAGACGAGTACTCGAGCAAAGGTACAGGCATTCAACTAGTATAGTATTATAGTCACCGATTAGGATTAAATCCCTATAATGACACAACTTCAGCACATTTGAGAGTAGGCCCCCTAATACCAGTGCACTAGCTAGAGTAGACTAGAAGAGCTGTACAGTGAACTCTACTTGTTGTCTTGAAGTGTTGGGTAGGAACTTATCGAGAGGAACAAGTTCCCGGGACCTCGTTCCTTTTAATTAGCAGTAACTTAAAAATAACTCGAGTTACTATTTTTAGGGAACTTGGAATGATTCGCAAGTTCCTTACTGTACTTCAGGAATCCAAGTTGAAGATTTATTTTGTTCTATTGCATGTTGTATGTAAGTAAATTCCAACGATTTTACACCCAATCTGAAAACTGGGTGAAATTGTGGGTAAAACCCTCAACTCCATCCCGTCATATCTCATCAGCACTTCTAGGAAACTCACACGCCTGAACCTTGTTCCCAGCAACATTGTCTCCGCAATCCTTGGTAACCTTTCGGCAAAATACTCCCACTCACTAGAAAAACTCCGCGCCGGTAACTTTTGAAGTGCTTTCATTAGAACTGGAACTTTTCAGTTCCTTTTTCTATTGAGTAACTGGAACTTTAACTAGTTCCTTTTTCTACTGAGGAACTGGAACTGTAACTAGTTCCTTTTTCTACTGAGGAACTGGAACTGTAACTAGTTCCTTTTTCTTCTGAGGAACTGGAACTTTGACTAGTTCCTTTTTTTACTGAAGAACTGGAACTTTGACTAGTTCCTTTTTCTACTGAGGAACTGGAACTTTAACTAGTTCCTTTTTCTTCTGAGGAACTGGAACTTTGACTAGTTCCTTTTTCTACTGAGGAACTGGAACTTTAACTAGTTCCTTTTTCTTCTGAGGAACTGGAACTTTAACTATTTCTTTTTCTAGAGGAACTGGAACTTTAACTATTTCTTTTTCTAGAGGAACTTACCCAACTGTACTTGTTGTTGTCAACAGGTTGCACCCCGAAGCAGTTCTGGATAATTGCTCGCCACGGGACGCGGTATCCCGGCGCAACGACGATTGCGCAGATGATTGACGACGCTCCAGTCCTCCAGGCCAAAATCCTCAAGCACCCAGGTCGGTGGAGATTCACTCCTTGGGGATATATGCATGGGCGTCAGCAGGAAGAAATTTAAGGGGGGTTATGTTTGCTGGTTATGAAGAGGATTAGTAAATTACAAGAGGAAAAGTATTGAATATATATTGTTCTGTCTAGTTTTATAATTTTGGTATCTCTGCAGTCATGACGTTTTAAAAAATCACAAGAATCTTATATCTCGCTGCATGAACTACTTCTGGTAATACCCGAGGGGTTATCGACTGCAAAAATCAGCTTTACACTTTCGAAAAAATGAAAAAAAATAACGGAAAAAAATCGAAAAAAATTAAATAAAAATAAAAAACCAAATTTTTTTTGAATTAGGCCTACTAGAAATCAAAACAATCAAGAGAAATCAAAAACATCACAAAAAATGAAAAAAATCGAGAAATCAAGGAGAATGAAAAAAATCGAGAATATATCCCAAAATATCCCAAATTCGAAAATGCACAAGTCCCAATAGGAGTGGAGCAGAGGGCTCCTCAAGGGAATTTTTGAATTTTCATTGTTTTATGGTGTTTTGGGAAGTTTTGGGACTGTTCAATTAGCTTTTGATTTTTATAGAGAAAGAAGAAAGATAATGTTGAATTGGTTGAATTCTATACAAGTAGTTGATCCTATTCATCTTTTTAAATATTTCATCATACAAAATAGTCAAAATGAGTTATTAGAATCTGATTGGTCTGTATGATACCCAATATCAAAATTTCCAGGAAATAAGAATAGCCCAATAAATCATATTCGTCAGTCGACGAAGGCATAGCCTTGCCTACCCACCCCAGTCACATCAGACTCATGACCACCCGCGTAACAAGACAACATAAAATAAATGTGTTAAAATGTGTTAAAATATGTAAAAACAGATTATAAAAAAAAAAAAAAAAAAATCTGCCTGGTCCCAGGGGGGAGAGGGAAGTGCCTCCCCTAGCTCCCCGCTGCCGACGCCCATGGATAGGCCTATATGGGCTGGGGGGTTCTGCTTTCATACAAGACATACATATATATATATATATATATATATATATATATATATATATATATATATATATATGTGAGCACGGAGATTTTCGCGGCCAATGGTTGATGGTAAAAATGTTTCCACGGTAAGTTCGCATCGTCCGGTCGCATCAACCGGTCCTTTTTAGGACCCAACATGCTTTCTAATCGCAGCAAACTTACCGTGGAAACATTTTTACCATATATATATATATATATATATATATATATATAAATATAATATATATACATAAATGCATGGAATTCACAGAAGATATAGGATATATTATATAACATATACATGTTCGTTATCTCGCAGGCTAAACGACTCATAACATGTTAAAATATGATATTGATGGATAATTCAAGTCGTTTCGATGAAGAAACACTCCCTTATATATACTATGTATGTTTTAATTAATCTAATTATTCATCGATCAATATAAAAAAATGTATAAGATATGTGTATATTTATATATATATATATATATATATATATATATATATATATATGGGATATTATAGCCATGTCATAAAAGATACGCCTCGACAGGGACTCGAACCGTGGACCTCCTGTTTGCTGGTCAGCCGCTCTCCCACTGAGCTACCATCCTCTTCATGTGACCGAACCACCTAAGCCTCTCTCTTCCCAGTTTGAACCCTAATCGCTCTATCCCTAGTTCACTTCTTATCAGCATACTTCGAACTTTATCCATTGGCGTAATTCCCTTCTTATTCCTCAAGAACTTCACCTCCGCTGCCTGTAGCTGGTTAGTACATTCTACTTGAATCTAATTGTTGGGTCCAGGATGAATCCGTCGCGTGTGATCGGATTTAACACAATGATATCAATCCTGCGATTGCTGCCATCATCAGCCAGGCCATGAACCTCCTCAGCCACCTCCCAGCCGCTATTTCTGAATTCGTCGGCAATGACAGTCCGAATACTGTGATGTCGACTGTTCCTCAGAAGAGACCCATGTGGGCAGGAGCCGAGAACGTGTGGTAAAGTTTCAGTCTCTTTACCGCATCGGCGGCAAAGGTTACCGTTCTGGCTCCTGCCATGGAGAGCTCTTACTGGGGCGACATTCGCAGTCATTTTAATAGCGTCACGCCACTCAGAGCAGGAAAGTCCTCTTTTTTCGATATCCAGTTGTTAACCGGTGTGTATTCTTGAAACAAAATGACTCCTTGACCTTTTTGTGGCAGCTCACACCATTTGGTATATTCCAGCTTACGGAGGTGTGCACGAATTAACTCTGATTTTGTGCGTTCACCTCCAATGTCATTGAAGGTCAATGCCAGCTTTTCGATACATTGCCTCTTTTCTTCATCGAGATTCCTTGTAGCTAGTACATAAGGATTCATATCCTTCTCGAGGACATTGCAGATGTTAAACTTTTGAATATACGCTTCCCACTTTGCTCTAAATATATTCAGGCCTCTGAACTTGTGAGAAGTGTACAACATTGCATCTTGGTTTCTTGCAATCTACCATTCTGTATATTAATTGCAAAAGATTTCCTATCATTAATGGTTAATCCAAGCTCTGACAAACGACTTCTAACGATTTGGGTGAGTATTTTAGCCGATTCGATGTTTTTACCCACCACAACTGTATCATCAGCAAACCCTAGCACAGAAACACAATTTAACTCATCATTCACTCGAAATCCGTGAGTGTTTGCGACGTCATACTCGGACAATTCTTGAAGTATATGGTCAGTGGCAAGGTTGTACAGTGTAGGAGACAATGGCGCACCTTGCATTACTCCACGATTGAGCAGTATTGGTTTCGTCTTCTGGTTGTTCGCTTCGATTTGAGTGTTATTACCGGATTGGAGTTTAATTATTAAATCTTGAAGCTTCATGGGAATGGTGGAAGCTCGTGGAGTAGATGTTAGGTGCTGGTGACCAACATTATCGAATGCCTGCGTTATGTCCAAGAATATCAACGTACAATTCTCTTTTATCCGCTCGTCTAACAACGCAAATGTGGCGTTTTCCTGGTTTATCTATTCGATGAATAAAAAACATGTATTGCATTATTTTCTCCGAAAAGGCGGGTCCGAACTGCATACCAATTTTCAGTCATGTGTATAATTTCCGTATTTCCATTTGAGAAAAATTTCAATTATATTGGTGATATTTAATTTTTAATTTTTTCCGCTCAGCCCAATCTTTTGGGGTTTTTAGAAACTTTGAGATGATGTTTCTGATAAATGGTCCAACAATTCGACCGAAAAACTACAGGGTTCTAAGTTGGATAAGTTTGCGTATATATGAAAAAAATCCTATTTATTTGTGATGTTGTTTTAGACGTGGAGTTGTGTGAGGCCGACATCGCGGGCCTGAGGGACTGGGCGGTGACCTTGAGTGCTGACCAGAAGAACGACCTCACGCTCCAGGGCTTCCTGGACCTGTACAACATCGCACGGCGATTCCAGCAACGATTCCCGACACTCCTGAACGTTCCCTACAACCAGTCACATTTCGAGGTACGAATTATTCCTGCAATTGTTAGACGAGCTTTAGCGAGGATTCAATTTGACATAACTGAAAAAAATTGGTGTTCGTTTTTACGTTTTTTTTTGTGTGTGTTTTTTGTCGGTTCTCCACAGGTCAAACGACTGCAGCTATCAACTTCAAACTTTTTTTCAATATGGTTCCTCATCTAACTTAGATATGTATAGTTTTGTGGCATCATCGGGTGGTAACTGTTCATTTTATGAATTTTAGAAATTTCAAAAATACCCTTTAAAATAACGCAGCGGAAAAAAATAAAAATTATTTTCCAAAAAAATGAAATTTTGCGTGAAGTTGAATTACATTTCGATACATATTTCTGGAAATTTTCAACTTGATCGGGTCAGCCATTTTGAAGAAAAAACATAAAATGTGCTAAATTGGTACCACTCGAAGCAGTTTTTACCCATACTATTACTATTCGCTCGTCTAACAACGCATATATGGCGTTTTCCTAGTTATAAGTACGAAGGTACTCTAGTACGTTAGTAGTCACAGTAGTATGCTTAATATAAGTCACCGAAAAATACGGCACCGAATTTCATCACATTCTTGGTATTCATTGAGGCACTATCTTGAAACTGATTGATTGAAATAGAATGGCATTATAATTACAGAGCATACAATAATCTTGGAGTGGTATACTCTTTAGTCAAACACACTGGGTCCGTGACTTTAGGAAAGAATAGTACCGATGAATCTCTATTTTTATAAGCACCTTGCATGCACCAGCCCGCATCTTGGACAGATTATAACACACATCTCAACAACTACAAACACCACGGACTTGCGGTCAATTGCAATCAATGAATAATACCCTCACAATTATATGTGCCCAGTCGAATTTTGGGAAATAATTTCATGATAGAGCAACAACTGAATAAAAATGTGTCTAATTATATGTTTTTCATTGTTAAATTCCCGGTTAACGAATTATAATAATAATAATTATAGAACTCTGTTTCCAAACAATTGGGTCAGAGTGTGTTGTAACACCATTACTAGGGCTAAACTTCTCAAACCTGCTAGCCACGCCTGGCGTTTCATCTTCTTCCTACGTTACCACCAGCTTCCTCCACAACTCTCTGTCCTCCCACTGTCTGTCACTGATCACCTCCTCCCATATCCATCCCCTCTCTTGCACGTCCTCTTTCACTTCACTGCATACCACTTCACTCGCGGTCTTCCTATTCTTCTCTTCACAATCCCCTCTTTTTCAAATTCTCGTCTCAGAATCCTGTCCACACCCATTATCTTGATGTGCCCGAACCACCTCAGACGTTCTCTCCCAATCTTAAATGTAAGTCAATCCACTCCTAATGCCCTCCTAATATCTGCGCTTCTCAGCTTGTCTAGTTTTGTTACTCCTTTGATACTTCCAAGGGATTTCATTTCTGCTAACGAATGAGTGTAGAAAAAAATTACAAAGACACATCTGTAAATTCAACTTTGCTTATCAATATTTTAAATCCTGATTTGCCTATAATTTTACAGTCTTCCCATTTTCCTTGGCCAAAATGTGTAATGTAACTAGACTTTGTCAAAATTAAAATATGGAAAACTCCGCCATCTAGCGGTGGTTACTGGAACTCTTAGAATGTCATCCCCTCTCCACTTGACAACACTGGTAGGAAGTGTAGCCTAACTATGAATGATGTCACCCTGAATATACGCATTTCGAAGAGAGATATTCCCAGCTATGATAGTGGCGTGCCAGAATCAAGCGCTTTGCTAGCGCTAGGTTGGCCCAGCATACGTCACGGCTAGATCAGCTATAGCTACCACGAGCATCTTTTGCAACTAGCTGTCAAAGTCATGGCGGAAGATCAAATCGTGTTAAGAACTGCAGTGATTGTATTGAATGCAGGCATTTCTTCTGATTCCTCCTTCAGTGGATCAGAAGAGGATGACGAAGTTTTCACTTTTTGCAAATAGAGTTGGATATTTTCAATACCGTTTTGGTCATCTCCTATAACCGCAACGTCGAATTTGTTCCTACAATTATTTACTCATTATATTTAAATATTTAAACTCCCCATTATTTAATTGTTCTCCAGTACTTTCTCCACAGTTATTGTCATCATTTCATTATCATACTCGATCTGCAGCTCGACCATATCAAGCGACCCCATGATCTTTGAATTGACGTTCCAAATTATGGCTGAACTAGCAAGTTAGCAACCTTTTTCACCGCTAGATGAGCTATGTCAGCGGACGTAGCAGGCTAGATTCTGGAACGCGACTGATGCGGGCTCTGAACGTTTGTGTATTTGTTTGCCAGTTTCGTACCGGGAAGAGCAAGCGCACTGTGGACAGCACGGAGGCGTTCGCCCAGGGGCTGTTCGGGTCCACGGTCAGCGTGTTCGTGCCCACGCCACTGGACCCGGATCCGATCATAGAGGTACGTCACACTTGTAACTCATCGCAAGCAATTATCTACTATTGTTTTTTTTAAACTAGGAAAACGCGTTATGTGTTTCCGCGTTGATGGATGAGCTAATAAGGATGACATTGAATTCTTTCAAAAATTGTTATATCAAGTTGATGTTTTGACGGCATTCAAGTTAAAAATCAATCTTTCCATTTGGTTGGTTTTGTTTCGTAGACTATTCTCATGAAGGAAATATTAGATGCAATTTAATATTATATTATATTGTAATATTAGACTACTATATGAAACGTGATGACAGCTGTATACATATATACACCTTGAGACCCTCCTTTTATATTCATTACTCATTCTCAATAATTTCTTCTATAATAAAGAAGGCCTTGTTTTAATCGTTTTCCATTAATTGGTGACACTTGTTGCTTGGATTCAATTGGTTTTCTTAATAGCTTTAAAACGATGTGTACAAATGTCATTAAATAATGTTTTATATCCAAACGACTGATTGGATTTCAGTGAAAGTTTGAAATAATCTGTATCATTATTATATTGAGATTTGGTGAAAATTTGAATTTTTTCGAAAGACATTTTTTGTACGAAAATTCTTCTTTTGCTTTTTTCTGTCATTATATAATTTTTTTTTCAAAACGACTGGTTGGATTTCAATGAAAGTTCGGAATAATGTGTATCATTATTATAATAAAATTTGGTGAAAATTTGAAATTTTTTGAAGGACATTTTTTTCATGAAAATTCTTCTCCGGCTTATTCTTATGGGTTAATTGGAAAACGGAAAATAATAATAATAATAATAATAATATAATAATAATAATATA
>OU015469.1:6183730-6233852 GCA_907164805.1 Brachyptera putata
AAATTTTTTTTACAAGCATCCGGTCTGATCCGGCTGTCGATAGATTCTTACATAAGACTATCGATCGGCCCGTTCGTGGTTCTTCAACATCTAAAGTGCTCTTCACACGATCAATTTTAGTTGCATGACATTTCAAGAATTGCACGGAATTGCAAGAAAATTTCAATGGTGTAAAGGCGCTTGCAACTTCTGATGCGAAATTTTCATTCTAGTAGCGAAACCGGTGGCAACATTTGAAAATTAGGATCGATCGACTTTCGACTTTCATGCGCGCTTCCAGTGTCAATTTACCCCAACTAGCAATGTATACATAACCCAACTTCAAAAACACGTTTGTAAACACGGTTGTACGATCTACAAACCGTACGATGTACGGTTTGTAGATCCTACGGAGTCAACGGAAATGCACGTGACCAAAGGCTCCTCGCTCATTGGTCAGCCGGTAAAAGATTGCAGTAAAAGTTGAACGTATTTTAACTTCGTGAAATTCTTGCATGCAAGTGCAAGATTTCCTTGCTCATGTGTAGGCAACATAGGAAACGTGGGTATTCTACTTTTCTGAAATTAATTTCAGAAATTAATTTCATGGAAAAGTTGATCGTCTAAAGTGGCTTTAAGTGATGTTGTTGGTAGTGAGTGAGTGACGTCACGCCTGATGTTTTCAGGCGTACGAAGCGTGTCCCGCGTGGCTAGAGACTGTCGACGCCAACCCTGACAGCCTGAGAGAGATGAACGACTTCATTGCCAGTGCACACGTGACCAACATGGTATATGACGTCAGTCAGAGGCTGGGCTTCGACAGTTCACCAATCGACTTCGGTAAACACATTAGTCCATCTGTCTAGTAGTTGAAATATCAATACTTTACAGCATTATATTTAGATATTTTTTATTTACTTGACCTGTTTGTTTGTGTTGCACCACCTGAACTAAAGTGTAGCTGGTGTAAAAAGGAAGTGCGTCATATTACGGGTTTTGTGCAGGAAATGATACCGAAATGATGAGATAACGATGTACAAACAAACACGAAGGTGCAGATTTTTCGGTTCCTAGACGCGAATTCTGAAATGGAAGCAGACCCGTTGATGGAGAAAGAGATATTAAATATCATGGAATGTGATTAATTAGACGAGCTTTAGCGAGAATTCAATTTGACATACTGAAAAAAATTGGTGTTCGTTTTTATGTTTTTTTTTTTTTTTTTTTTTTTTTAATTTTTTTTTGTCGGTTCTCCACAGGTCAAACGGCTACAGCTATCAACTTCAAACTTTTTTTCAATATGGTTCCTCATCTAACTTAGATCTGTATAGTTTTGTGGCATTATCGGGCGATAACTTTTTTTATTATGAATTTGAGAAATTTCAAAAATACTCATTAGAATAACATGGCGGAAAAAAAATAAAATATTTTTATTTTCCCAAAAAAATGAAATTTCGCGTGAAGTTGAATTACATTTTGATACACATTTCTAAAAAATTTCAGCTTGATCAAGTCAGCCATTTTGCAAAAAAAAAAAAATGCTAAATCGGTACCACTCGAAGCAGTTCTTAACCATTACTACCCATACTATTACTATCCGCTCGTCTAGCAACGCATATGGCGTTTTCCTAGTGAATAGTAATATATTTAATAATGTATTTGATTATATATTTTCCCCTTATTCGATTATATGTTTTTTCATTCTCATCAACACGAATTTAAGCGTCAACAACTAGTAAGCCAACATAGCGTCCGCCTACAACTTGATTTCGGCGCCTGCCATCTTGCACTGAACTAAGCACACCAGCTGGTGTAGAACTACCTGAACTAGTGCAAGTGAACCCGGACAAACAAATAAGAAAGTGTGGCTTTGGTGCAGCACCACGGTTACAAACAAACACGATAGTGCAAGAACTGAATAACCAGTTCAGCTAGTGCAGGATAAACAAACACGATAGTGCAAGAACTGAAGAACCAGTTCAGGTAGTGCAGGATAAACAAACACGATAGTGCAAGAACTGAATAACCAGTTCAGGTAGTGCAGGATAAACAAACACGATAGTGCAAGAACTGAAGAACCAGTTCACGTAGTGCAGGACAAACAAACACGATAGTGCAAGAACTGAAGAACCAGTTCAGGTAGTGCAGGACAAACAAACAGACCTATTGATACATATCCTTACTTGCTTTGCAACAAAAGTACAATATCCATTTCATTTCGCATCATTACTATACGCTGCAATTGATAACAAACTGAACACTGACATTCCCGTCGTGATCTTATGTAGAAACTGTTGCTTGTTCCAGCCAGTGTGAGTCTGATATACGACCTGTGCCGGTATGAGAAGGCTTGGACGCCGAACCAGGTTTCCCCGTGGTGCGCGGCGTTCTCCACCGCAGACCTGGAGGTCCTGGAATACGTCGAGGACCTGGGCTACTACTACACTGAGAGCTATGGCAGCGAACTGAGCGTCCAGGTCGGCTGTCCTCCTCTCAAGGACCTCGTGGAGCGCTTCAGGTAGATACAATCCCACCCAGAAACAAGAACTTGTGAAAACAGGGAGCCAAGTAGGGTGGCCGTTGTTGAAATATATTCAATCGGGACGTTTAGTTCATTGAAAGTGAACTATAAATTAACAAGCCCAGGCTGCGGCCACATTTCTCAGTGACTAAAGGGAGTGGAATAATGGCAGTAAATAATGTGAGGAGAAACGCATTGTCAATAGAAAATTGTCGAATTTAATTAGACGAGCTTTAGCGAGGATTCAATTTGACATACTGAAAAAGATTGGTGTTCGTTTTCATTTTTTTTTTTCATTTTTTTTGTTTGTTCTCTACGGGTCAAACGGCTAGGCCTACAGCTAGCAACTTCAACCTTTTTTTTCAATATGGTTCCTCATCTAACTTAGATCTGTATAGTTTTGTGGCATTATCGGGTAGTAACTTTTTATAAAGGAATTTTAGAAATTTCAATAATACCCATTAGAAGAACACAGCGGAAAAAAAGAAAATATTTTCATTTTACAAAAAAGTGAAATTTTGCGTGAAGTTGAATTACATTTTGATACACATCAGGCCTACTGGACATTCTCAGCTTGATCGGGTCAGCCATTTTGAAGAAAAAACATAAAATGTGCTAAATTTGTACCACTCGAAGCAGTTTTTCCCCATTTTTCCCCATACTATTACTATCCGCTCGTCTAACAACGCATATATGGCGTTTTCCTAGTCATAAGTAAACAAACGTTAGACAAATCCACAGCCCTGCATTATGAATAAGGAAGGTCACATGAACAGGCTACACAATATTACTGTGTGATGAAACACATAATAATTATAATTCTGGAACCATCTATGAGTCATTCAGAATCTAAAATGATATTTCCTCAGTCCGATCTCCACCACCGTCCATCTTCACAGCGGCTTTTCATGGTCAACGCCGCTATGGTTCCTACAATACACTCCTACAAACCCAATAAAAGCAGATCTATTTGTGTGACCTTGCAGTAAGTTGGAGAGTGGATCCACCACCGAGCCGTCTGGAGTCTTCTATTTCACTCACTCCACCATGATCAACATGTTGCTGTCACGCTTGAGCCTCTACAAGGACTCGGTGGCTCCGACCAGCGCCGACTACGCGTCTCAGGCCGACCGTAAGTGGCGCAGCTCGACGCTAGGGGCGTTCGCGTCGAACGTCGCCGCCGTGATGTACGAGTGCGAGTCGGGGGAACGACTCAGGGTCCAGCTGTTCGTGCAAGAGAGGGCGGTGCGTCTGGACGGATGTCCGCCAGAGGAACTGTGTTCGTGGGCGTTTGTCAAGGACAGTTTGGCGGAAATCGTGAGGGACTGTGATATGTCATTTTGTAATATTAAGAAATCTGATTGATTTGGATTTTATTTTGTATATATTCACTATTCTTTTATATTTTCGTATTTGAATTATACCTTTTTATACGGTATTTGGTTTGTATAATCCACTGGGAGTTTTTATACATATTTTTCCATCATGTTATCAGAAATGAAATCCGTTTGACTGATGTGAACGATTGTGTCCATTAGTTTATTTGAACTAATGAAGTTTTATCATGGAGTAGATTCAAAATGTAAGTTTGTTGAGAGTATAATTTAATATTGAGTAAGTAGAAGTTGAACTTGATTGAACAAGTATATAAAATATAGGCCTATATTCTCGAACGAGATTTAAAGTGAATGTACGTAATATTTTTTCCGATGAAGTAAAACTTGAACTGCACTCAAATTACATGTGTTGAATGTTTCTAATATATACATTTATATATATATATATATATATATATATATATATATATATATATAGAGAGAGAGAGAGAGAGAGAGAGAGAGAGTGGATTTAAAACTTTCACGATGTATATTTGGATATTGATAATTGTTTCGGGTGTAATCATCGTGTTGACATGAATAAACCATTTTAATATCAAAATGAGAATGAGAATTTATTCTCATATATTATTCTCATTTATTCTCATTATAATATTAAAATGGTTTATTCATGTCAACACGATGATTACACCCGAAACAATTATCAATATCCAAATATACATATATATATATATATATATATATGAATTCAGTTTTATGAGAAATGAACTGTGTACTGTTGTACAAATATTCAACTCAATGAATTATTATAGCTAAACTATAAAATCTTCAATCAATATGCGTGTGAATGTTCTATCCTGAATGACGAGATAAATAAATATACGCGTATTCATTGAATATTTCATAGTTGTTTCTATAATGCATATGGAGTTTACATATCTGTCTGTATATCAGTACACAGTTCATTACTCAAAGGAATTAATTCAGATAATAACTGTGAAAGTTTGAAAGATCTAACATATTTGCGCCAATATTGCCTTTTTTCCTTGGTTCCCGACGCATTTCCCGTCCGTGGATTTCACTATGTCTTTCCCCTTTTGTTTACTTTTCAGTACGCTCGTTTTGACCGCATATTTTAGTCGACTCGTCACTCGTACCCAGTATTATAGTTATCTTTTCGACCGGTTCAGGACAAGTTGTCTTTCAACCCTTGAGAGAGTTAGTAATCAGGTGGCTTTCAATACAAGCACTACGCAGTAGCGCTATAATGTTTAGTTTTCCTTCTCGTTTACCAGAAAGACAGTTAAATAACTGTCACGTTATTTTCATTTCCGTGTGTACTTCTCTTTTCGTATCATTTATTCATTTCAATCTCTCTTTTTCTCTCTCTCTCTCCCTCTCTCTCTCTCTCTATATATATATATATATATATATATATATATATATATATATATATATATATATATTAACGCCTATATAGGCCCTATATTATATTGAGTTGGTATGTTGACTATATTTTGATAAAAGCTCCATACCATATTCCCCATTCAATGCGTGTAATTCAAGTTGGGATTTGATAATCCTCCATGCCACTCGTCACACATTTACACTTCTATTCATCCTCTCAATAAAACATTTCTCTATTGAATGACGTCATTATATACCTATTGCATATTTTAACAGTATTCTGAACATTAAAAAAATGCAATAAATTTGAATGTTGCGTAGACCTTATTGAGTATTAGAGAAATTACATGACTTCAATTTTCCAGACTTGACATTGTGTCCATTTCAAAATTTACCTCCTATAGTCTATCATTTGTTTATATATAGTTGACCAGAACATCAACACGAATTGACTTACTGTCGGAATTATCAATACGGGAGTAACGATAACTGGCAGTTTAATGTTGTTTATCACCATGGATACCCATGCTCTTTGTTTTCAATAACTCTCAGATAAAGGCTAACATGGACCTGGTAAAATTTCTTTACGGCAGCAATAGTTTACGGCTATAATGATATACCGGTAATAGTTTACTGCACAGTAAAGATATACCAGCAATAGTTTACGTTGCCGTAAAGCTATCCCAGCATATTATTAGGGTAGCTAGAATAGTATTATACACGTTAAGACATATCCGTAATAATATAACGGCTGGAGAAGAGTGTTATTGTAACCAAACCAGGGTACACAAAACAACAGTACAGATATAACGGCGTCATATTATTACGGATGAAATACTATAAGTTCTAGGTCCAAATAGGGTATCCGACAACAACCGTAATGATATACCAGCGTGATATTATTATGGGATAAGTAAAGTGGTGAAATACAGTACAGATATACCAGCATGATATTATTATAGGTTCCCAGCGGCACATCATTATAGGTAGGGTCCTAGGTCCATATAGGGTCTACGCACACAACCGTAATGATATACCAGCATGATATTATTATCGGATACGTGAGGTATTGAATTACAGTACAGATATACCAGCGTGATATTATTATGGGTTCCCAGCGGCACATCATTATAGGTAGGGTCCTAGGTCCAGTTAGGGTGTAGGAACACAACCGTAATGATATACCAGCATGATATTATTATAGGATAGGTAAGGTATTGTAATACAGTACAGATATACCAGCGGGATATAATTATGGGTTCCAAGCGGCACATCATTATAGGTAGGGTCCCAAGTCCATATGGGTGTACGACCACAACCGTAATGATATACCAGCGTGATATTATTATAGAATACGTGAGGTATTGTAATACAGTACAGATATACCAGCGGGATATTATTATAGGTTCCAAGCGGCACATCATTATACCTAGCGTCCTAGGTCCATAAAGAGTGTACGAACACAACCGTAATGATATACCAGCGTGATATTATTATCGGATATGTGAGGTATTGAATTACAGTACAGATAAACCAGCGTGATATTATTATGGGTTCCCAGCGGCACATCATTATGGGTAGGGTCCTGGGTCCAGTTAGGGTGTAGGAACACAACCGTAATGATATACCAGCATGATATTATTATAGGATACGTGAGGTATTGAAATACAGTACAGATATACCAGCGTGATATTATTATAGGTTCCCAGCGGCACATCATTATAGGTAGGGTCCCAAGTCCATATGGGTCCACAGTACAGATATACCAGACAGCGTGCGTTATATTTTTATATGTGAAATTGGAAAATACAGTATAGATATACCAGCGTGATATCATTATGGGTTCCTAGGTCAATATAGGGTGTCTGAACACAACCGTAATGATATACCAGCGTGGTATTATTATAGGATCTCAGCGTTATATCATTATGGGTGAGGTCATATATGTTCCACACATCATATTCTGGGTCCATATAGGGTGTCCGACAACAACCGTAATGATATACCAGCGTGATATTATTATAGGATCCCAGCGTTATATGATTATGGGTGAGGTCATGTTCCACACATCATATTCTGGGTCAATATAGGGTGTCCGACAATAACCGTAATGATATACCAGCGTGATATAATGATGTGTGGAACATGACCTCACCCATTAATGATTTAACGCTGGGATCCTATAATAATATCACGCTAGTATATCATTACGGTTGTTGTCGGACACCCTATATGGACCTAGAATATGATGTGTGAAACATGTATGACCTCACCCATAATGATATAACGAGATATAACGCTGGGATCCCATAATAATATTACGCTGGTATTTCATTACGGTTGTTGTCGGACACCCTATATGGACCTAGAATATGATGTGTGGAACATGTATGACCTCACTCATAATGATATAACGCTGGGTTACTGTGATAATATTACGCTGGTATATCATTACGGTTGTTGTCGGACACCCTATATGGACCTAGAATATGATGTGTGAAACATGTATGACCTCACCCATAATGATATAACGTTGAAATCCTATAATAATATCACGCTGGTATATCATTACGGTTGTGTTCAGACACCCTATATTGACCTAGGAACCCATAATAATATCACGCTGGTATATCTATACTGTATTTTCTAACTTCACGTATGATGATATAACGCTTGCTGTCTGGTATATCTGTACTGGAGTATTGTTCCTATAATAATATCACGCTGGTATATCATTACGGTTGTGTTCAGACACCTTATATTGACCTAGAAACCCATAATAATATCACGCTGGTATATCTATACTGTATTTTCTAACTTCACTCATAAAAATATAACGCTCGCTGTCTGGTATATCTGTACTGTAGACCTAGGAACCCATAAAAATATCACGCTGATATATCTATACTGTATTTTCTAACTTCACGTATAATGATATAACGCTTGCTGTCTGGTATATCTGTACTGTAGTATTGTTCCTATAATAATATCACGCTGGTATATCATTACGGTTGTGTTCAGACACCTTATATTGACCTGGGAACCCATAATAATATCACGCTGGTATATCTATACTGTATTTTCTAACTTCACTCATAAAAATATAACGCTCGCTGTCTGGTATATCTGTACTGTAGACCTAGGAACCCATAAAAATATCACGCTGATATATCTATACTGTATTTTCTAACTTCACGTATAATAATATAACGCTTGCTGTCTGGTATATCTGTACTGTAGTTTTGTTTCTATAATGATATCACGCTGGTATATCATTACGGTTGTGTTCAGACACCTTATATTGACCTAGGAACCCATAATAATATCACGCTGGTATATCTATACTGTATTTTCTAACTTCACTCATAAAAATATAACGCTCGCTGTCTGGTATATCTGTACTGTAGACCTAGGAACCCATGAAAATATCAAGCTGATACATCTATACTGTATTTTCTAACTTCACGTATAATAATATAACGCTTGCTGTCTGGTATATCTGTACTTTAGTTTTGTTCCTATAATAATATCACGCTGGTATATCATTACGGTTGTGTTCAAACACCTTATATTGACCTAGGAACCCATAATAATATCACGCTGATATATCCATACTGTATTTTCTAACTTCACTCATAAAAATATAACGCTCGCTGTCTGGTATATCTGTACTGTAGACCTAGGAACCCATAAAAATATCACGCTGGTATATCTATACTGTATTTTCTAACTTCACGTATAATGATATAACGCTTGCTGTCTGGTATATCTGTACTGTAGTATTGTTCCTATAATAATATCACGCTGGTATATCATTACGGTTGTGTTCAGACACCTTATATTGACCTAGGAACCCATAATGATATCACGCTGGTATATCTATACTGTATTTTCTAACTTCACTCATAAAAATATAACGCTCGCTGTCTGGTATATCTGTACTGTAGACCTAGGAACCCATAAAAATATCACGCTGGTATATCTATACTGTATTTTCTAACTTCACGTATAATAATATAACGCTTGCTGTCTGGTATATCTGTACTGTAGTTTTGTTCCTATAATAATATCACGCTGGTATATCATCACGGTTGTGTTCAGACATCTTATATTGACCTAGGAACCCATAATAATATCACGCTGGTATATCTATACTGTATTTTCTATCTGTACCGTAGTTTGTTCCTATAATAATATCACGCTGGTATATCTATACTGTATTTTCTAACTTCACTCATAAAAATATAACGCTCGCTGTCTGGTATATCTGTACTGTAGACCTAGGAACCCATAATAATATCACGCTGGTATATCTGTACTGTAGTTTTGTTCCTATAATAATATCACGCTGGTATATCATCACGGTTGTGTTCAGACATCTTATATTGACCTAGGAACCCATAATAATATCACGCTGGTATATCTATACTGTATTTTCTATCTGTACCGTAGTTTGTTCCTATAATAATATCACGCTGGTATATCATTACGGTTGTGTTCAGACACCTTATATTGACCTAGGAACCCATAATAATATCACGCTGGTATATCTATACTGTATTTTCTAACTTCACTTATAAAAATTTAACGCTCGCTGTCTGGTATATCTGTACTGTAGACCTAGGAACCCATACTAATATCACGCTGGTATATCTGTACTGTAGTTTTGTTCCTATAATAATATCACGCTGGTATATCATTACGGTTGTGTTCAGACACCTTATATTGACCTAGGAACCCATAATAATATCACGCTGGTATATCTGTACTGTATTTTCTATCTGTACCGTAGTTTGTTCCTATAATAATATCACGCTGGTATATCATTACGGTTGTGTTCAGACACCTTATATTGACCTAGGAACCCATAATAATATCACGCTGGTATATCTATACTGTATTTTCTAACTTCACTCATAAAAATATAACGCTCGCTGTCTGGTATTTCTGTACTGTAGTTTTGTTCACCCTTGTCGTACACTTCTCCTGGTATATTAATACTGATATGCTTTACTGTGTATAATACTATACCAGGCACCGTAATGCTCTGCTGGGATACTATTACGGCACCGTAAACTATTGCTGGTACCCTTTTACTGTGCAGTAAACTATTACCGGTATATTATTATAGACCATAATAATATTCTGCCGTAAAGAAATCACGCCACACCGGGCCCTATTGTCGGAATTGTCAATACGGGAGTAACGCTAACTGGCAGTTTAATGTTGATTATCACCGTGGTTACCCATGCTATTTGTTTTCAATAACTCTCAGATAAAGGCTAACTGGACCCGATAATACCGGGCCTTAGAACGATTCATAATATTGTCAGTTCTATGAAATAACTCTAAGTTCAATTTCAATCAACTATTTTATGTACTTGCTTTTGATATGTGTTTTCTATGAAAATGTTTGCACACATCTAAATTGTCTTCATAAACGTAATTATAAAACCTTTAATTTACTCAATAAATATACCATTCGTATTTTTGTTAAAATATGTTACATTTTATTTTCCTTGTGCGAGATGAATGTGTCAGAAGCTCACCAAGTGAACTTAGCGTCGGGTTCGCCTTGCGAGGAAAACATGATCGCTTGGTAGACCGACACAGGCAGCTCGCAATCTGCAAGTCGAGTAACATCATTAGAGCTGACCCCATCAACAGCTAGGTCAGATGGGAGATGAAGAGTGAATGAGAGTTCACCAAACCCGTACCTTATGCGGGAATAGACAGGACAGAAACTGCTTCAAATTTCAGGGCACTGGTTTAATGACAGCTAAAAATAAATACAAATATCATGAACAAATTTCTCTAATACATGTTTACAGTTTATGAATACTAGGAAAACGCCATATAGGCCTAATCGTTGTTAGACGAGCGAATAGTAATAGTATGGGTAAAAATGGGTAAAAACTGCTTCGAGTGGTACCAATTTAGCACATTTTATGTTTTTTCTTAAAAATGGCTGTCCCGATCTAGCTGAAATTTTTTAGAAATGTGTATTAAAATGTAATTCAACTTAACGCAAAATTTCCTTTTTTTGGGAATATATATATATATATATATATATATATATATATATATATATATATATATTTTGTCATGTTATTCTAATTGGTATTTTTGACATTTCTAAAATTCATAAAAAAAAGGTTAGCACCCGACAATGCCACAAAACTATACAGATCCAAGTTAGATGAGGAACCATATTGAAAAAAATATTGGAGTTGATAGCTGTAGCCGTTTTACCTGTGGAAAACCGACAAAAGAACATAAAAAAAAAACATAAAAGCGAACACCATTTTTTTTCAGTATGTCAAATTGAACCCTCGCTAAAGCTCGTATAATTATACAAATGCTTTCGGCCAAGGATTATAGGTCGGGAAGATTTTTTATTTCTGAACCGATATTAAATATAAGTCTTGATAACGATTCAACAGGCCGACTTGCGAACACTCGGGCTCGGGTCAAGGAGCCGAACTCTCCCGAACTCTCCCGAACGAATTCGTAGTGTGGCCGGCGACCCGCTCGTCTCGTTATACCTCGTTCACATTACGGAATTTAACTACAGTTAAGTTATAATATGAACGGAACTTGGTTAGTAGTTAACTCTAGTTATGTCTTAACTAAGTTTCTATAACTCAGTCAAGAGCTTAACTGCGATCAAGAAAGCTACGCCCTCTTGAATGTTTCATTCTGAGGTGTCAACACACCGCCTTATGGATTTGGTAAGTTTTGTTCTCGTGTAATTTCCTTTCCATCCATTAAAAGTTCAATTTAGTATTTAATATACCGGTAAGTACTTGAATATTTAGTAATTTAACCTATAAATGTGACAGTCAAGTAAACGTGACAGCAGTGAACGTCAAATGGCTTACAGTCTTCTAAACCATACTAAGTACTGTTTAGGAGGCTATGAAATTACGTCACTAACGACAGTTAAGTCAGAGGTAGGCCTATGTGAACAGAGTTCTTAGTTACCAAAACTCCACCCACTCTCTCATAACTGCACTTAATGTAAAGTGAAGTTCTGTACTGTGAACGAGGTATTAGGTTGGATCAGGTAGATTGAGTTGTTTCAGGTTATTTCATGTGAATCGAAACAACAACAACACCCAACGAGGGCCGTTCTATGAGAAACAGTCAGTCATCCGAGCTCTAAAGTTGCAAGACTGTTACTGTGACGTCACCAGCCAATGTCCTTGTACTCACTGTTATCCACATCACGTGACTCCTGCGTGCTGAGCGTGAAGTCTCCGCTCATGAGATGCATCTGTTGATCAGGATCCACAGCTTCAACGCCTGGCGCCTTACATCTTTCAACGTCACCGACAACTCCTTCACCCAAACATTCAACTTCGAGATCACACTGTTGAAGTTGGTGACCGAATTCTTTCAGTTCTTTACCCAACTTTTCCATTTCTTCGCCGAAAACCTTCATGTCTTGACTCAACGGAGGTGATCCTACATCGATGGCTACAATTTCATCCCTAGACATTGTCTTCAACTCTTCCATTTCCTCCAACCTATTCGACTGTTGTCCATGGACCTCGCAGGGGATGGCTTGACGCCTCCTGCCATAACCACTGGACCGCACATGCGCGAAGTCCACTCGCCGGCGTGGCTCGGGTGGAGGCAGCACACTGCCGTCTGGAAGTTGTGCGGGGTTGACGACGATCGGCCGGGCTCCACCCCTGTAGGGGTGCGCGTCGGGGTAGGGGTGCTGCGCGCGGCGCCGGCCCCGGGGAGAGGTGGAGGTGGAGGGGAGGTTCTCGTTGTCACCCAACTCCTCCTGTTTACCCCGGGTGCAGAAGCACAGGATGACCAGGAAGAGGATGGGGAATAGGAGGATCGAAGTGGCGACGATTGTCGTGTAGATATCAGATTTATCCATTCTGGATGGAAGTGACGATTAGAGATTAATCGGGTCCGGATTCAGAAAAAAAAGATCAAGACAAGAAGAAAATGGTTATGAGGATAATCTTTTCTACTGGTGATTTTTTAGTATACGGTACTTTCTGAATATAAGATTGAAGATATTTTCTTCCCAATGTAAATGTTTGAATTGTTAACTTCCCCTGAAATCATTGTTTGTTAAATAGGGCCTGAGTGAACCCATTTTAATTATTCTTTGGGGTAGTAATATCGCCCTTGTGGTACCCCATCCGAACGATCCTACCTTCCATCCATAGCCTCAATTGGGGAACAAACAATAATTTTGTAACGAGTTTATTGTGTTCTTATGAAAATAATTAGATTTTTACATGTCGTTGAAACAACATTTATACATTTCAGGACATATCTCAACAATAAGGACTAATGTTTGCTTCCACTTTGCCATTTGTCTGACCAAACAGCCAGCTAGGTCGCGTGGGGTTCGTGCGAGCAGCTGAGACGATGAGGTCTGATGAGTGGCACATGTTTAAATACCAATGCCTACATCTGAGTCTCCAACTTATCCACAGAAAATAAATACCAATTTCAAAATCTACAATAATTAAGACTGTTTGGGAAGAAAATATGTCTCGCATCACTTATTATTATAAAATGATTTTAAAAAAATGTCAATGTAGAATTCAATAAATGATGGAACATATTTCAAAGCTTACCTTATTTGTACCGGTAATTAAATCCTGCCAAATATCACAACACGTTTAATATCATAATAACTCTCATCTAATATTTACTACATTTTCCATATTCTCATACAAATATAATGTGAGCCTACATTCTAACTGCAAATTTATACTCGCTCAATCAATCAGAATCATAAACACTTTCAGATTAGCGAAAATACCATTCAATATGAAGCTTGTACGAAAACTTATGAGGCTACCTTGGTTACTTCTTCCTGTATTAATATTCATGAGCAAAGATCAGTATTGTTGTATTTTGTATTGTTGGAAACAAATCGTTCTGTTGTTATATCCAAGGTAATGATCTAGAAGGCTTATAAATCACGGTTGCTTGTTTAGAATATCTCATTCATTTGAGATTTGCAATTCATTTGCAATATCTTTGGCAATTATTATTTTTTCTTGTGACACTGACAGCGTGGTCATTTTATCATCCGTTTTCATACTAATAGTTTCGAATTTGTAGATATTTCATTATTTTATATAATTTTCATCATTTATTCATTTAGAATGAGAGCGACGAATGACGTAACAACAGGTGATAACGAAAGATTTCTCATTCTCGCCAGGTGACTTAAATGGGACGTTTTAAGTATATCTTTGGGCAATGGTTCTTATTACGCAATGAGATAGTTAAAAAAGGAATGCTCAAGTTATGTGAAAGTTCACTTTATCTTACCTTCAGAATATCCGAAGTGAATGTGGAAACATGTCAAATTCAGTAAATTAAATTAAATATAAAATAAAATAATCACTGTGTAAATTATTTGATAAACATAGAAAAGAGCCAAAAATATCTCATTTCGAAATGAAAACTTTGGAAACCGAATTAATTATTTTCATCCTCAATCATGATTAGGCCTATTTGTGTCCATTATTTGGAACTATAACCAATTCTGAGAGAGCACCTTTGCAGCGCGGTAACAGCTATAGTTCCAGACGGGTGACACCAGTGGACGTGTCGGATGAGGGCATGGTGAGCCAGATCACAGCAGGAACTATATGTAGTACAACCATAGGGGGGGGGGGGAGGCATACAGCGAGGGGTTGACAACTCCTGGAATCCGGTATACACTTGTCATAAAATCCCCTAGAAATCACTTGAAATCCCTGATATTCCTTGAAATCCCTGATATCCCTCGAAGTCCCTGAAATCCCTTAAAGTATCTTCAAATCTCTTGGAATCCCTGAAATCCCTTGAAGTATCTTTAAATCTCTTGGAATCCCTGAAATCCCTTAAAGTATCTTTAAATCTCTTGGAATCCCTGAAATAACTTGTAGGGTCTAATCCCTGATAACCCTTGAAATCCCGTGAATCCCTTAAAGTATCTTTAAATCTCTTGGAATCCCTGAAATCCCTTAAAGTATCTTTAAATCTCTTGGAATCCCTGAAATCCCTTGAAGTATCTTTAAATCTCTTGGAATCCCTGAAATTCCTTGAAGTATCTTTAAATCTCTTGGAATCCCTGAAATCCCTTAAAGTATCTTCAAATCTCTTGGAATCCCTGAAATCCCTTAAAGTATCTTTAAATCTCTTGGAATCCCTGAAATCCCTTAAAGTATCTTTAAATCCCTTGGAATCCCTGAAATAACTTGTAGGGTCTAATCCCTGATAACCCTTGAAATCCCGGAAATCCCTTGGAATCCCTGATAACCCTTGCAATCCCTGAAATCCCTTGAAGTCTCTTGACATCCCTTGAAATCCCTGAAATCAGGTGTTCATCTTATTTGAGAGTTGTCCACCTCTCGGCATATACACAGCCACGGAGAGCAAATGGTGGACTCCTCTTTGATCGGTTCAACAGGGAAACTTGCAGGTACGCTGTCAGTGGTGAACAGTGGAACTAGGCCAGTGTTGGGTAGGAACTTATCGAAAGGAACGAGTTCCCGGGAACTCGTTCCTTTTTGAGGAACTTTAAAGGGAACTCGTTCCTTTTAATTAGCAGTAACTTAAAAAGAACTTGAGTTACTATTTTTAGGGAACTTGGAACGATTTGCAAGTTCCTTACTAAGTTAATTCTTTTACACAGACTGTACTTCAGAAATCCAAGTTGAACTGGCGGTGCCAAGATTTATTTTGTTCTATTGTATGTTGTATGTAAGTAAATTCCAGCCATTTTAATCTGAAAACTGGGTAAAACCATCAACTCCATCCGGGCTTATCTAATTAGCACTTCTAGGAAACTCACACGCCTGAACCTTGGACTATCCACCCCTGTTCCCAGCAACATTGTCTCCGCAATTCTTGGTAACCTTTCGGCAAAATACTCCCACTCACTAGAAAAACTCCACGCCGGTAACTTTTGAAGTTCTTTTATTAGAACTGGAACTTTTCAGTTCCTTTTTTTCTTGAGTAACTGTAACTAGTTCCTTTTTCTATTGAGGAACTGGAACTTAACTAGTTCCTTTTTTAGAGGAACTTACCCAACAGTGGAACTAGCGACATACAAACAAATCACGCGCTTATCTCAACAATCACATTTATTGACAATACTACATTGTTGACATTTTATTTGTTACATTTTGTCCGCCATATTGACATTTCCGAGCGCTTCTGTTGTTACACGATGTAGTGATACCAACTTACTTCATCAAAATATAATATGGTGTGCCGACTCCCATACTAATAACATGGCGGGCATTATTGTTTGCTTGCCGTCAAATCAGAGCCAAAGGCCCCATCTACCCTAGCGGACTCTCTTGTGAACTAGATGAGATTGAGTGGCTACGGTATCGGTGAGCACCTGTTGAGCCGTGTTCAGCAGTTCAACATGAGAAGCGATAGTTGCGTGACAGGCTAATGGGACCTCTGTGACGGCGGACGTCCTCCAATTGGAAGACTGAGTCGGCACACTGTATTTATATGATGATGAAGTCAGTTGGTATCACTACATCGTGGTTGTTACATTGAGTGTCGAATAGATCCTAGTTGAAAGTCTGCTGTAACAATTCAGATCATTGTAGTAAAGCCACTTTACACGATCAATTAATTCCTGAAAGGAATTGCAGAAAGTTGAATACCCAAGTTTCCCATGTTGCCTACACATGAGAACGGAAAGCCAGAATTCCTCGAAGTTAAAATCATTCAACTTGACTGCAATCTTTCACCTAGCTGACATGTTGCCCACAGGTATCGCTACTAACATGAGCATTTCGCAACAGAAATTGCGAGCGGGTTTACACCACTGAAATTATTCCGTGCAATTGTTGACATTCCATGCAACGAAAATTGATCGTGTAAAGAGTGTTTTACTGGTACTGAAAACATCTCTGACCTTGACTCTTACTGCGTATAATACGTGACGTCACGCGAGCTACAAGACAACATTTCAAGACTTGTAATCACGGAAGAAAGTAAGTCTTCCACCAACATAACACAGACAAATATCCCTGTTGTATCATTATAGCTGAGCCATTTTCAGGGTATCAGGATCTCTCATGGCGAGATTCACGATAGAAATGCAACTACATCTTTAAAAATCGTTAATATCACTTAGTCGGAGCTATGTTAGGTGAGAACTGAATATATGTACTTTTATTTTGTTGGTAGACAACCTTCTATTATCGTAGCTACAAGTATAATTAAAAATATACTTTCATTCAAAAATAAAGATTTATAAAAAAAAAATGATTTCTTGTATATACCGTTTTGGGTAAACTCGCATTTATGAAAAATATCATTTTTATTTAGGTGAATGGTAATCAAACTCTTAATTTTTGGGTAATGATGTAAGCAAAATATCTCTCTAGGGTGAGGGGGGATTTGATCCCACCACATTCTCCCCCCCTTCCCCCTGTTAACCACTGGAATATACAAGTAAGTTTACAGATAAATCGACTATCAGAAGCTCTGCTAGTACACATGGTTACCGAGATCAACAATTAAAATAGTTTAATAACATTGACAATTCAATGAGAAAAATACAATAAACATTGATTGTTTTACGCTCTGAATACAATAAGCTGTAATCGCGTATAGCTTGGTGACATCTGTGCCAGGTAACACGAGCCCTATCAAGCCTTCTCGAATACACGCGTGCACTTGGAGTCGACACTTGCGAGGAAACGAGTATAGGCCTACTGTTAGAAGATAACTTACTTACTAGGAGAACGATATACATGTGCACGGATTGATGGGGGAACGAGTAAGGTGAGATAGTTATCAGATACATCATCTTACAAACTAGATAAGCGAAACCAACGCTTAATGGCTTTACAAATTAATAATCGTCATTCTGGAATAAACGTTAAAAATCAGATCGGATCAGATCAATAAATAATAATTTCGAATGTATTTCTATATTTCTTATAGATACAATTGTATTTTTTTAAGGCACCATTTTAATTTGTTTATTTTAAATATTTAAGAGATCGATGTCAAATTTATATTGATAGAAATATTGATGAAAAATATATACCAAAAACTGAAATGATTACAAAAAATATTTCGAATGAATCTTTATCAATTCCGTATTTTCTCGAAATTTCAGAGGCTTCCTGTATTGAATCTTCAAAGGGTTTGAATACACAATAATGAAAACATAATAAAAAAGTAACAAAAACTGTATAGTTATATAACTTTATACAAGATAAGGACAAATGTTTGAAGCAATTGTTGATATTGTAACACGTAGGTCGTAGAGCATATTGATAGTGAAAAGCTCAAGAATCGAAATAATAGAATTGAACTGATTCCGCGGGAATTAAATACAACATTCATTCACTGTCCAGTTGACTGATCAGTATATGACTGATGACCCCGTCTGAAATTACAGTCAATCATGGAAATAAAGTTATTCCACCAATTTTATTTGCATTGATAAACTGTTATAATCAGGTCGGCGCATCAATGACGTTTGATTTACAACTGGACAGAGTGTATTTTAATTGTCACGTCTTATTTCTATCATTTTATTCCCTGCTTGAACACAATTAATGCTTTCGACCGTCGGACGGACACATTCAGCTTGCTTCAAGCATTCGACACAATCTTGTACATTGCAAGTACATTTCATGCCTTTATGTTTATCAGAACAAACAATATACAGATACGAGAAGTCAGCTGTTCGTAGAGACACATAAATAACATGAATTGTACTTTCAATTCTGTACGGTTTTTGATTATCTTTAATATTTCGAATTTACTAATTAAATATAATGAAAAAGTATTAGATAAACTAGAGACATGGCAAAAAATTAATTTTTATAATATGTAGATCATAACTAGGTCGCCCAAGAATTATATTGCATGACTTCAATTGTCATGCAATGATTATACCTACATAATAGAGGTAGATTAATGTCAATGTTTCCGTCAACATATTGCAAAACAAAAGCCAAATAAATCAACTAATAACATCTTATCTCGTATTCCCATCAATTCAATGCTTATAAATAGATATATAAAGTAAGGGGTACAAATAAGGCACAGCATAAAATAAGGCCCACTTGCTACATTTATATCTTATACTTATTTTTGACGGTTGGCACTATCATTATCTGATTCCGTGTATGAGGTTCACTCTAGCAGCCAAGTTTTGTCCTTTTCGCGACAATGGTTTTCTACTCACAATCTTTTGAAAATTCGATCTCAAAGATTTTGAAATTGTTCTTAAAATGGACGTAACTGGTAAGTCCTATAACATTTTCTGCACACTGTATTAATGTGTATCTTTAATTTTACATAATAGTACACATGTGACGATTTCAAAACAGTTTTCATAAATTAAAACACTTGATTTAGCAAAAAGTTATGAAACTATAACCTCTTCTTGTGATGTCATAAATAAAGCCCAGTGCGAATATGCCCACATGCCTATACACTAAAACTGTGCTATATTCAGACTCCAGCACGCCATAAGCAGTGTTGGACCTCACTTAAGTGTTTGACATCCCCAATCACTTTAAAGCTCAAATGAGTCTGGCAAATATGTCAGGTTTACTTCCATGAGAATTGTAAATGTTTCTTACCTGCCCAGATTGCGTCGAATGATACATTCATGGTGTGGGCCTTATCTAAGCCAACGGCAAAAATAAGGCCCGATTACAATAATTTATTTTTTCTCATCTATGACAGTTCCTTTTATTTTCATTTCATTTGGGTATTGTAAATTAAGTAGAGGAAGAATGTATCTCAATCACCATATAATTTTATGAAATAAAAAAATTATAAATTCAATGATGAAAAATAAAAAATATTAGATGGGCCTTATTTGTACCCCTGGCCTTATATAATTATGACTATACACACTTATTAAATATTTTACTATTCATTAATTATTACCATTACTTAATTATATAAGTGTTAGTGTATCGACATTTTAAACTGTTCTGCTTGCGTTATTATGCCTATATCTAGATAGTTTGTACGGTCATTATTAATTTACAATTATATACAATATTTCAACTGAATGTTGCAAATTATGATGTGACTACATTTCGTACAATCATTATGCATTTAATGGCTAATTTGTGACGTATCAACTTCCTGGATGTCCTCCTATTCTAGTTATTTTCATAGCTTCAGAAGAATCGTAGATCAAACAATTAGTTGTTCAACCGACATTTCACAACTACAAGAATGATTTCAAATATGATTTTACTGAAAGCAGAAGAGTCGGCTCAACTTCTGGGATGTCCTCCTATTCTAGTTATTTTCATAATTTCAGAAGTGTCTTAGATCAAACAATTAGTTATTTAATCGACATTTCACAACTACAAGAATGATTTCAAATATGATTTTACTGAAAGAGGAAGAGCCGGCTCACTGTTCAATAGCTATAGACATGAATATAGTCGAGATCTCGTACGCATCGTTTCTGCCATGTAGACTTGACAGACAGTAAAACCCTCGCATTCATCGAGCCAAGAAATAGAATCCAAGGCTATCCCAACCAGATCAATGATCGCTGTGTTGTAATAGATCAGTATAACAATTTTATCGAACATTATTGGAATATTTTGAATATTAGAATATATTTTAATTTTGTTTTGAATAAAACTCTTCATAGAGACAATGTCGACTAATATTACACTGAATGTACGAATAAATTAAACGAAATTGGATGAATTCCTTAAATCCAAACTAATATATATAGGAAACTATAATATATATTATATATCGTAATCGTATAATCTACTTCATGAAACTTATTAGGGCCTAACATTTTAAAACTGCACTCAATGTGAAATATTTCCATATTTGCAAATTATTATTCGGAATAAGCAATATCAAATATTGTAGCTTATACTGATTACGAATACACAGCTTCTTCGAATACATCTTGTTAATTCTAGTAATATAAACGTTTTAGATGACCCGTTAGAAGCGATACCACACTGAATATTGTCCACTGACATCTGACTTTCTTCAAGTCGGCACGATTAAAAACAACGAAACCTAATTATACAAAATACTCACGTCAAATATACATAGCACGTCACACAATAATAATAAAGCACTGGAATAGTTTCATTGAAGTAAAGTGCGAAGATTACAGTTTCTTGATACTGTTGTAGTATAAATAATTCAGTTTAATCTAATACCGTTGCTATTACTCGTAAATATTCATAACTATAAGATACACTAAACATTTGGTCATTGATATTGTCTGACAAGTTCGTGTTTGAATGTTACTTGCGCGGAAAGAGATATCAAGTTCATACAATTCAACACTTCCTTCGTTTCTGACTGGGACACTACGTTGTTAAACCATTCGACAATCGATACATTCAGTTTTTAAAAATTGTAATCGAATGGATTCGATAACTTGACTTTCTCTTCACAGTAAAGTTTAAAGAGAATAGACTCGAATTTAGCTTGTCCAATAGATAAACACAAATTCACCAAATCCGAACTAACCACTTGAAATGTTCTACGTTCGTTCATCGTTTTGTACTTACTTGGTGAGCTACTCATTCTTTCAACGCGTGACGTCACTCGAAGTTTTATCCACTCCATCCGTCGCGAAACACTTTTCTCGCGTGTCATGTTGACGAGTTCCTCGGTAGACCTCAGTTGCATGACCTTGACCCATGACCTTGACGATAGACGCTAGCCAGATGTGGAAATGTGTGTCCCAGGAAAGTTATAATGTCTTGAATGATCCGAAGAAGATGTATTTTAGTTCCAATGTTCCATACCACACTTGCACACAGTCAATTGTATTCTCCTTAAAAACGTCCGATGTTATAGACGTCAATTGAATATTACATATTTTATGAATATTTAAATCGTACGCGAAATTATATTTGATCGGTATTATGTTGCCTCATGTGTGGTATTGTATTATGTAAGAAAACTGTGGTTTTCATCTCTAATTATTGCTGATCATTTAGGTATTTCTTTCTTCTGCCAGCTTGGTTGTTTAGGGGAGATAGCTTGTATACACATGTATTGGAATTATATAACAAGGCTGCTACGTCGACAGCAGACAAACAATTGGAATGTGTCTCACAAATACACGTCATGCAATAGCGAAATATTGACAGTGAATGTCGTTGCGATTTAATAGACACCAACTAAATTCAATCTATGTTCTCATAATTTCAGTTCACAACTATTGTAAAATATTCACTTTCACATTCACTACATCTCTTTATAGATATGGATATCGATTTGTTGGAAGAATATTGATAATCGCAGAATTTCCCTAGTTTCATCTTCATAGGCGTTCGCTTGAAAAATAAACTCTTCAATATCTTTTCCATTGGATTAATTTATTCATCAACTTATTCAGATTCCTGACAATTCCATCATGTTTTGTCTTTATGACCGGATTTCTTGATCTATTTGTCACGGTGATTTGTACAGATGGAATTTAATGTCGAAGTTGGTATGTAAAAGAATGCGTCCAACAGTTGGCAGAACGTGCATGGGTAATCTAGTGTGCGGTGTTTTTTGACGTCCGACGCAAATCTATTCGATTTCATCGGAAGTTGTAGACCAGACAAGTTTTTCCATTTCATTCATGGATATAACTATTAACTAGACAGTTACAAGAACGCGAATGTAAGAGTTCGTCACGGATGAAAACGTGTACATTGCTAATTTACTCACATTATTAATACTTCAACTTCGGTTAGAAAAAACTGATTATTGCATAAACATCACTGTTGATATAATATACATATATTTAAAATCGAAATTCATTTTTAAATAAATGAAAATGTCTAGTGATGTATTCGAGATGGTTTCTTGTGGGTTTCAGACTGGTTATTGAGGCGGTTCTATTGTTATTTCAACTACTTGTACTAGAGCCTAGGAAGCTGGTACCATTGTTTTAATGAATGTAAACAATTCATTAATGACGATATACTAATTCAGTTAGTATATTGTTCGATGGTGTAAATGTTTGATGTTGACGATAACAAGGAATTGGTTATTGTTTGGTTTGATTGTTCGAGTCGACATAATATTAAACATGGCGTTGGGGCGATGTCACGGCCCGTTGAAGCTGAAGCTCCATTCACAATGCAACACATTAAAGGGCATCACAACCCTCAGATTAGATTTAAACGAATAATGGCAATATAATTATGGTAAAGACAAAGTCGCGGTCTCTTGGACTGCAATAATTCATTACATTTTGGAGCCCACCTCAAGATCAGGGCCATGATTTTGTGCTGACAACAATGGCAATACACGGAGACTAGAGATGTTGTCATGACAGGGAGCTTGTGTAGTCGACATCAACCAATCACAGTCCTGGCCTCTTGGAGCTAGCTAGCACCAGCCGACATGTATTAGATAGGGGTCCAGGACCCTTACCTAATAAACCGCTTTGAATAACGTGCTATTGCTGGCTATCTCCAAGAAGCTAGGACTTTCATAGGTCAATGTATTCTAAAAAAGCTACCAACAATGACAATATATTGTAAAAACAAAGTCACGGTCTCTTGGACTGCAATAATTCATCACATTTCAAAGCCCACCTCAAGATCAGGGCCAGGATTTTGTGCTAACAACAATGGAAATACAGAGACTAGAGATGTCGCCATGACAGGTAACTTTTGTAGTCGATATTAACCAGTCAAAATACTAGCCTCTTGGAGCTAGCAAGAAATGTATTAGGTAAGGGTCCAGGACTCTTACCTAATACATGTCGTGCTAGTGCTAGCTAGCTCCAAGAGGCTAGGACTGTGATTGGTTCATATCGACTACACAAGTTACCTGTCATGGCAACATCTCTAGTCTCTTGTATTTCCATTGTTGTTAGCACAAAATCCTGGCCCTGATCTTGAGGTGGGCTGTGAAATGTGATGAATTATTGCAGTCCAAGAGACCGTGACTTTGTTTTTACAATATATTGTCATTGTTGGTAGCTTTTTTTAATAAACATAATCACATAAACCAATGAAAGTCCTAGCCTCTTGGAGCTAGCCAGCCCTAGCACGTTATTTCCAGAGGTTTATTAGGTAGAGGGTCCAGTGCGCCACTTGTTCCCAGATCGAGTGTCTCTATTGGCTGATCATCATGTCGTAACGTCATGATGACAACTTGCAAGCTGTCATGTTCCCGTTTATCTCAGCGTTATGGTTAGCGGCAAGGGGTTAACAACTAAAAAATCAGGTGTACACTTGTAAAAAATCAAAAAAATCCCCCAAAGGCACGGAAAATCAAAAACATCACAAAATTCAGAGAAAAATAAAAAACATTAGGAAAAAAATCACAAACAAAATTAAAAAGTCACTAGAAAACAAAGAAATCAAGAGAAATAAAAAAATCACAAGAATCACTAAAAAATCAATGAAAATGAAAATAAAAACCAAAAAAAAAAGGAAAAGATTAGGCCTACGCAAAATCACGAAATTTTTTTTTTTTTTTTCTAATCGGATGTACGGTACACTAATATGTCAAGTTGTCACCCCCTCCCGGTTAGCGGTGATTGTGAGTAGACCAAGGC
Organism: Brachyptera putata; assembly: GCA_907164805.1. Classification (NCBI taxonomy): domain Eukaryota; kingdom Metazoa; phylum Arthropoda; class Insecta; order Plecoptera; family Taeniopterygidae; genus Brachyptera; species Brachyptera putata. Next base: position 6,208,518 of record OU015469.1, read on the forward strand.
TATATATAGGTTCATTAGCCAAATTGATGCCAAATAAATGGCCAGCCGCCTCACATTTGAAATATATACTTTTCATGACGTTGCCGAAATGTGCTCGTTTTGTGCCTAAACGTGCTGTATAGGAATCGTTTCGTGCTGCTACCGATTCCTTGTTATTCTACATTCAGTGTGGGTGGGAGGGGGTTACAGCAAATGTAGAATAACACATAATCGGGAGCAGCACAAAACAAATTCCTTACAGCACATTTCAGCACAAAACGAGCACATTTCAATCATTTCAGAAAAAATACACATTTCACATGTGTCATCAACTTGGCCTCCCCATATTGAAATGAGAATAACTAAAAAATGGTAGCAGCACAAAAAGAATCTTTTGCAGCACATTTCAGCACAAAACGAGCACATTTCAATGCCTTCAGAGAAAATTCGAATTTCAAATGTGGGGGGGGGGGGGGGGGTGCAATTAATGCACCTTAACGACATCCTAGCCGAGCAACATTTCTCGCGTTGGTAATAGCATTCCATTGTGAATGGGCCTTGAACATGAGATATTATTAGAGCCAATCAATAATAATATTATATTATTGTTCGTTAATGGTACGTGGATGAAAACAATAGAACACTAAAGAGCCTTTGTTCAAGTGACGTCACGCATTGCTCTACTCATATGGACAATAATATCCCCAAACATTCTGTTCCCTCGTCGACCACGATGTCGGTGTCATTATGTTTACCCGGCATGTTTCTAGTTGCTATAGTCACGGGCCGGGGAGGGAGGGGTTGAGGTCAATAGTCATGTGATAGGCCTAATTATAATCACTGACCCCTCAATACAATTAATAATTCAAATTGATACAATTTAATTGAAGTTTAATTTAGTATGCCATTGTGACAATTCAACTAATTTCATAATCAGTGGCGTGCAGGCTATGTATAAGATGGAGCACGCTGCTTCACCTCGGAAGTGGGTGGGTACACCCACCTCTTCCTGGAAGCAAGGGGTGGGTGTACAAATTCAGAAGCTGCGAAACAAAAGTCCGACAAGTGTGTAGATTCATGATACATAACTAGGCAAACGCAGGATGTGCGTTGTACGATGAGCGAGATGTCTATATAAAGTATAATCGAAAACTCTACAAACCTTGATCATTTGAAATGAACTTCATCCGATGTCAATGAATCTAGAAAGCCGTGACTTCGACAATGCAACATTTTTCAACTAATATTTCTATCTTTTCGATGAATAAAATACATTTATTATATTATTTTCTCCAAAACGGCTAGTCCGATTATCAAACCAAATTTTTATTCATGTATATTATTCTTGTGTTCACATTTGTGGAAAATTTGAATCATATTGAAGAGATTTAATTTTTAAATTTTTTCCGCTCAGCCAAATCTTATGGGGTTTTTAGAAACTTCTAGATGATGTTTCTCAAAAATGGTCCAACCGATTAGACCTCAAAACTATACAGTTCTAAAGTCCCATTTACACTGTCCAATTTCTCATCAAATTCCTGTGATTCAAGACTTGTATCCCAGTTATTTGATAGTCTAATCGTAAACTTGGACCAAAACTAGCGCTTCCAATTTCCGTTTAAAAGGTTGGATAGCATTTTTTTCGTTTAGAGTTTGTCCTAATTCCATCAAAGGTTTTATGAGAATTGACCAATCAGAGCCCAAGTCTGGTAGTACGTCACTCGTCAGTCAAAATGGCTGCCCGAAGTCAATGGTCGCGAATTCGCGATGCGTATTGTAGATCAGCGTAACTATTTCCCGTTGCCAGGAATCGCAGTGTCAATGTTGATCTATATTTACTGCTGATGCTCCTGCGTAGATGGGTGTCCTGTTTTTTAATGATAGGATCCACTAGGGCCAATAATTTAAGAAAGGTCAATTCATCCATTCTTAAATAGTTCTTAAATGAAAGAGGGTCCTCAGTAGCCAGTTCATTATGGACCAAGCTCAATGTATTGCTCCCAGGCAAATCTCGCCTGGCTATCCAAGGCCTAACCCAACATTTTCTCTTCTTTCTTTTCTCTTTTCTTTTTATAATCTCAGAAATACATTTAACATTTATGATTGTCAAAATATCTGTATCAGAATCTGATGCCATTTTGATTATTCATCAATTTTGAATTAAATATATAAATATTAATTTGAATGTTGATTCACAGCCTGTTTGAATACGAAACCAACACATGTTCATCCTGTGTAAACAGCTATGATGCACGGCCTCTTAGATACCAAACAAACGTCATCATTTGGTAAAATGTATTGGATAGTCTAAATGACCTTCCAATATCGTGGATACAATTTATGGGATACAAGTCTTGAATCACAGGAATTTGATGAGAAATTGGACAGTGTAAATGGGACTTAAGTTGGATAAGTTTGCATTTAAAAAAAGTTTCATGTCGACCGGTCAAACCCTGCGACCTGTGCAGTGTTAACAAAAAAAAAAAAAAAAAAAAAACGCACAGACAAAGCTCCGTAAGACTTGAGTGAGAATCTTCGCTACGCTCATCTAATTATCTATGTGATCTATCGCTCTTCACTGATAGAAGAGCGGCTGAGGGACTTGATGATCTTGTCATGCGAGCAAGATGTACTTGTTGACATGAATGTAGCTGTTCATCGGTTCGCGTCATCTTCCAGCGTTTATAAAGAGCATTTACTCTATCATTAGATCATTAGCACACCCCTGCTCGCTGGCGTCGGAACCGGGGGCAGGGGGGGTATTGCCCCCCCCCCCCTAACTTTTGACCAAGGGGTGGCAAGGGGGGCAAGAAAAGGTCTACAAAGACACAATTTGAAAAGACGAAAAAAGAAGGAAGAGAGAAGGAAAGGAAGAAACAAAATAAAGAGAAGGAAGGAAAGATGTATATAGGCGCACATTTGTGACATCCTATTAATAATAATATCCCATAAATCACACTTACACATTATTGAGTAGAATAAATGTTATTATTCGAACAGCATTGTGATCTGATCGAATGATAGATTAATTACCGTTTTATTTTCTTGGAACAGCCATTCAGCAGAAGTGGCTTCTTTATCCTTACCACACTAGAGAATTCATGGGTTCCAGAAATTTCGTGTAGTTCCCAAAACCGTAGAATTGTATTTAAAATGAGAAATTTTCGAAAATTACCCTGCGGGGCTTGATTCCTCCCTCACTTGCATTCTCTTTCACTATGCGCATTCATTTTGGGGGGCTTACGATTGAGTCCTTGCCCGTGCCGCTAAAATAAAATGACCCAGAACGACCATGCAGTTACAATAACTTAACTTATTGGCAAATATCAGTTGGGCACCTTTAGTTGTTTGGGAGTTTGGGACAATTGATTTTGTCATCTAAATTTCATCTGAAGCTCGTTAAATCGCGTTGAAAAAGGGGTTACTTGAAAAAATTCCCTGCGGGGCCAGAAGGGGGCCTTCCCCCCTTGCCCCCCGCGGGTCGCCGGCTGCGCGTTAACTCGCCGTTGCACGACTACTCTTATATGGCATTTTCTTTTGCAAACTGAGATCGCCACGTCCCCCCCATGAATATGGCCTGGATCCGCCCCTGGATGGGATGTACCACCTCCTGTCCAGGGATGTCTGCTCCACTCTAATTTGGCCCTCTGCACGCCACTGTTCATAATGATAAAATGTAAATTTTGTTTAAATTCTCTCTCATATTCTGTGTTATGGTTTTATATTAGAGACAATAGATTCATTTGATCTGTGTGTTATACCTAAAATGAACCCCTTATATTGCACCAGTTGCTGAAACACTACATGTGCAAAAAGTCACGTAGAAAATTGTATAGTAAAATTCAATTCAACAAGATCCTGGAGTAACCTATGAAGAAAGATTATCTGTTTATTGCGTGGGTGGAATTATCAATAGTCGTCCGACTATACCGTTGACAGATCGAACACGCGTCCAGAAACTACGCATTTAAAAATCTGCAGAATAAAGGAAGAGGACATCATTCTAATGAGATTCTCCACATTGTCGTCTAGGGTGGACGTCTCTCCGGTTATGTGAAGAAGACGCTTGTGGTGTACAGCGGCGGCGTGATCCCGGCAGTCGGACGATCAACGACCCGCAACGACCATACAACAAGGGAGCGACGCGACAACGACGGTTTGGAAAGTGTCTCAACCTCAACATCTACGTAACACGGTACCGCTACGATATCATTATATATTTCTAATAAAGGCCTATTTTTCTTGTAATTATTAATTGTTCATGAACAAAAATAACAGGGGTTTAAAGTTATATTTATTAGACATTTTTACATAAATTATCATTCTTTTAAATAATTTGTTTCTCTATTTTTTTTTTTTTATTGTCACATGAAAAATAATAGCAATTACATAATTATACACACAAAGATCTACAAAGCCTATAAAAGGCTTGTCTGTAGGATACAAGAAAAATAAATAAACTGCATAAAACAAACACAAACAACTTGGTGGTGAACAATAAGGAAAAAAAATCTATCTAACTACATTTTGTCAACTAACAATTATTAAATAAAAACAAATTAGAGTTTAGAAAGAGAATTACATAAATATCATAACATATTGCTTATGAAAAACAGAAATATGAAAAACAGAGACAGAACATTCGACGGGTTAGAGCGACAAATATCATTCTTATGTGTTCTGTTTAAATTTCGATTTTTTTTTTGGGGGGGGGGGATTTAATTTAATTGTAATTTTCATTTGATATTGAGTTAGACACAAGTGTTTTCACCCTTCTGAATATCCTAAAAACCTAATTGCTAGTTCTATACCGACGTTCCTAACTCACAATTTGTTTCCGCTAGGACGCCGTTTTTCTCTTCGGTTAAAATTTTCCAAATTTAATTTAATCATTTTTCTCATTTTTGTAAATTCAAAATGTTGAGTCTCATCGTCTACCGGAACAAACGGCAGGGGCATCACAACGTCACCAACGTGAGTCAGGTGTGCGTTTTGTGTCACCATACTCTCGATTAAATTAATCAGATATAATAAGTATATAAGGCCAATATGAATACAATATGTTTATTAAAATTGAAAGAGTTATTACGTAGACATATTTTCCTCGTTGTGAGTGTGTCTACAATAATAATGCGTAGTTTATTATTTCTGCCACTTGGTCCATATTGGTAAATATATCGAACATCTGACACTTGCAATTATCAATCAATTGCCCCCCCCCCCCTCTTTCCCTCATTCCGTAAATCTCAAAAAAAAAAAAAAAAAAAAAAAAAAAAAACATAAAAACCAAGCCCAAAATTTTTCGGTATATGGAATTATGAAAATCTTCGCTACGCTCATCCAGTTATTCACTTGTTTTTCTGTACATTATCAACACTAGTATTTTGTTATTATTGAAGATAATCATTATTATAACTCTTGAAGAAGTTGCCATGATTATCGCATTGTACAGCACAACGAGGTTAATAAAGGTAATTATTTTGACTTCATGTAGCACTTTAGCTCCAAGAGCCGAAGTTTTTTTTTTTTATAATTATAGGATACTCATATTTTGGAGTATATTTATTCGAAGTAAATTCATCGTGTCGCGAATCATAGTATATTATATCTGTGATAAGTCCTCAGACAGGTTTAACTTACAACGTTTTGAGAGATAAAATTCTTATGAATCTGGGGCCTGGTATACTTGTTTCCACGAGAGAAGGTCGCCTACAACAAAATAATAATACCGAGACGGAATATTATTGATAATACTGTCAACATAGTGGTCGAGTGGCTAGCACACTGTACCGTCATTGAGGACACCGGGGTTCGATTCTTGCCATGGTCGTAAATCCTGACAGGCTTTTCGTGGTTTCTCTTTCATTCAGGTTCATTAATTAACCGACTTGTTCCCACTATCCAATCACACCCATTACAGTAAACACCTTTCACATAATTTCATTCATCATTCACCGACGACAATATATTATCTTACCGGCACATGTAGCGCAGTGGTTATCGCGCTCGTTTCATGTGATCCGGTAAGCGAGGGAAATCCCCGCCGCCGACCATCTTCACAGTTTTTTTTCATGGTTTCCCTCTGTAGTCTAGGCTAATGCCGGGATGGTTCCTACAATAAGTCGGCCATGACCGCTTACTTCCCACTATCCTTCCCATTACCCAAGAACCTTCATCTCATCATCCCATCATCTCATTAATCATCCATCCGACGCCATTACATCTCAGTTATCACAACAGTGCGTCGTTAAACCCAATATAACGAAACAATAGATCTTAATCACCTTTTTATTGCGTCGTTGAACCCAGCAGGAATCAATAAATGGACATCTGCTGAACTGAGCTAATAAGTTGACATCCATTATTCCCAGCCCTCCCACAGGATGGACGTGTTGCTCGAGCTGGGAGTGGATCCCGACGACGTGCTAGTAGTCCTGGTGCTGCTTGGCGGCCTGGTGCTCCTGATCCTGTCGGTCCTGATCCTGGTGACCACGTGGTGCCTGTACAGGTGCGGGCTCAGCAAGGAGTACGGCTCGCTCACGTACGAGCAGAGAAGAGAGCGGAGACTGTACGGCTATCTGGCGTCACACAAATGAGGGTAAACACCGACATCTGGACACCGTGACGTGGTGTGGGGGCTTGCGTGACCCCGTGATCTCCAGAGCTGTCGTCGGGAGCAATTCATTTGCTCCCAGCAGGGTCACCCATGGCGATAAGAGTACACGGACGTGAACATGGGCGCTAAATGACCTCGCTGTCGACGCGCTTTTGAACTCTAACATTCATTCATAATGTTGCGTTGTGTTATATTGGTTGAGATTTCCTTATTCACCTGCATATAGGTGTGAAATAGTTATACATGACTAGAAATAATTTATTTACTTTCCAACATACACGATATGTTAACGATAGATATATGTTATCCATAGATCTATATAATGGTGTTAGACGCACCTTACTTATCACTGAGATCTATTGGCGTCGGTGAATGATATCTATGAGATGGTGGGATGCTGTGATGAAAGGTTATTCTAATAGGTATTTTTGGATGATGGGAAGGAGTCAGTCGTGACCTGTTGTTAAGGAACCATCCCAGTAATCACCTGGACCACAGAGGGTAATCCGGAAAATCTGTCGGGGTAATCGTCTAATCGACCACGACGGAAATCGAGCTCCGGTCTCCTGAAAGACGTTTCAGTATGCTAGCCACTCGACTACTCGTCTCACTATGGTATAATAAAGATCGCAAAGATAAAGTGAAAGAATAATTAGACGAGCTTTAGCGAGGATTCAATTTGACATACTGAAAAAAATTGGTGTTCGTTTTTTTTTTTTTTTTTTTGTCGGTTCTCCACAGGTCAAACGGCTTCAGCTATCAACTTCAAACTTTCATCCAATATGGTACCTCATCTAACTTAGATCTGTATAGTTTTGTGGCATTATCGGGTGGTAACTTTAATTTATGAATTTTAGAAATTTCAAAAATACCCATTAGAATAACACAGCGGAAAAAAAAGAAAATATTTTCATTTTCCAAAAAATGTAATTTTGCGTACAGTTGAATTATATTTTGATACACATTTCTAGAAACTTTCAACTTGATCGGGTCAGCCATTTTGAAGATAAAACATAAAATGTGCTAAATTGGTACCACTCGAAGCAGTTTTTACCCATTTTCACCCATACTATTACTATCCGCTCGTCTAACAACGCATATGGCGTTTTCCTAGTCGAGTTTAATTATATTCGAAATATAGTTCAGAATAATAAACACATTTTTGTTTTGGCTTCACAGATTTATTCCAACTGGGCTATGTTCGTCGATAACCCCACCGTCCTGGTCGCCATTGGCCTCGTCTACGCCTACGTCATATCCGTCACATGGATCGTGATCATAGCCTTGTGCAGGTTCATGACGAAGGTGCGCCGTATGACGCCGGAAGCACGTCATATCTACATGACGTACGGCACCCTGGGCGTCCCGCAGAACATGTTCCCGAAGGTTCCCAAGCGGGAAGTGTCGTTCCCGGTGCACGTGACCAGGCACTACCAGATGGCGCTGTTCGACCCGCCGGTCTACAGTCGCGTGCTGTATAACGAGCAGGGGGAAATAGAGCTGACCCATTCTTAAACACGAACTGTAGCAATGTCAATCATCTTGCAAATCATAAATCATTCTTCTCAGATAATTTATTAATTTCATTCATTCATATAATATATCAAATAACGTATAAATGTATAATGTATATAATATATACTAGGAAAACGCCATATATGCGTTGTTAGACGAGCGTATAGTAATAGTATGGGTAAAAATGGGTAAAAACTGCTTCGAGTGGTACCAATTTAGCACATTTTATGTTTTTTCTTCAAAATGGCTGACCCGATCAAGCTGAAAATTTTTAGAAATGTGTACCAAAATATAATTCAACTTCACGCGAAATTTTACTTTTTTGGAAAATAAAATATTTCCTTTTTTTTCCGCCATGTTATTCTAATGGGAATTTTTGAAATTTCTTGAATTCATAAAAAAAAAATTACCGTCCGATAATGCCACAAAACTATACAGATCTAAGTTAGATGAGGAACCATATTGAAAAAAAGTTTGAGGGTGATAGATGTAGCCGTTTGACCTGTGGAGAACCGACAAAAAAACATGGAAAAAAAAAAAAAAAAAACATGAAAAAAAAAAAAAAAAAAACATAAAAACGAACACCAATTTTTTTCAGTATGTCAAATTGAATCCTCGCTAAAGCTCGTCTAATTATATATAAAAAGCTCGTGTCACATGTTAGAGGATGAACTCCTCCGAAACGGCTCGACCGAGTGTCGTGAAATTCCTCACGCATATTCGATAGGGGTGGTAGACGGTCCTAAAGTATACGAGATCTTCCGCCGAGCTTTCTCCTATGAGAAATATTCAAAAAAATTGGCACTTCAAGGACAACACCAGTAATGGCGTTGTTTAATGACATTGACGGCGTTACTCAATGTCGGCCGCACTCGGCAACACATTTGCGGGGGTACACGCTAGATAGCGCCTAATCCGCCTTCCAGCACCTTATTTTTAAATTGACAGCCAACATTCACTACAAATCACTTCGATGGCAGAACAACGTTTGCCGAGACAGCTAGTGATATATAAATATATATACTTGTAACATGCCAGTTTTATCGCTCCTAATTTTGATGATAGAAAGTTTCTTCTTTTGATAACTCCCATAATTTTTATTTATTTATTTTGCTCTGTTTCTTTTATTACTAAAATCCATTAACTTCCTTCATCCCGTTGTCTCGTGTCTATCCCTCTTTCCATCACAAGCACACTTCAGTTGTTTGTATGAATATATTAACTCTGTGGATATTGTCATCTTGCACCAATGTCTCTAGTGTCCGAAGTGTAACTAGTCACAGAACATCATGTGAACAGAACACCCAGCACAGGGCAGAGGTCAATATAAGAGGTGACAGATCTATGATCGAGAGATGCATCAAGCACTACAAGCCAAAAGCTGATGTATAGTGAATTTTCATTGGTGGAAATTTGAAATCGAATGTTTTATTGGTCGAACAAAAGTGAGCTCCTTCAGGGCAAGCCTGGTGCAACAGGAAGATAAAGGAGAACGATATAGACAATCACGGGAGCAGGACGTGATAGACACTGCGAAAGACAATCGCCAGACTCGCAGACTCAACATCGCCGCGAACGCAACGACGAACGCTGATCAAGGCGTAACTACCTGCAGACTACCCTCCGCGGGAATCGAACACGCGACGTGGTTCGTCGGAAAACTTGAGTGTGCGCGCGTGGGGGGAAAGAGCGAGCGGTAAACGCTGACTTTTTTTAAACCAATCTGCCCTGTTTACTATATAAATATATATTTTAATTATTGTTTGTATGAACTGTAGGTTAATTTTTCTTTTGTGTCAATTAAATTCACGTTGTGTTCCCAATAGGCCATTGGGATGACAACATTTATTTTGGTTCATTGTTGCAAGAACGAAGTTTTGTGTTTTTTCTTCAAATAATTGGATGTAACATTTTTCTTAGAAAATACATAACTTTTTTCAACTGATTTTGATCTTCAACAAGTTGCTTTTCCCTCAATCCCAGATATCTTCTGATCTCCCAGATATTTTCTGCCCGGTTCCATTTTTTCTGTTTTTCAGATTTAGTTAGTTTATTTTCAAAATTTGATTTTTGTATTCTTTTTATTTCGACTTGGTCAATTTAGTGCAGGATTGGACCAGAAAGCTACCACTGGAGCCTTGTCGTGGGGCAATCGAACATTGTTTTTTATAAAGTATATTTTTATGTCCCACGTTAACCCTAAGATTATTGCATGATCTATTTTTCAGATATATATTTTCCGAGTTTTAATGAAACTTGGTGGCGCCCATAACTAATATTATTTTCAGATGAGCGTAGCGAAGATTTTCATTCCATATACCGAAAATTTTGGGCTTGGTTTTTATGTTTTTTTTTTTTTTGTAATTTTGTACGCGGCATGCAGGTCAGGAAAAAGTTTCAATCAACTCGGAACTTTTTTTACAAATTGGTCTATACCAGAATAGGTTTGGATCGTTTTTCAGAAAAATCTTTCAAACGGTTTTTCCGGAAAAATGTGGAAAGTTTGGAAAATCCCCATAAAAATAGTCCAGGGGAGAAATACTTGGATTTTTTTTTCAAAAGCTCTCAAATTTATACTGAATGTGGAAAGATCTATCATACCTATTTTAAGCGATTTATGAAACAATCGGATGTGAAATAACGAAGAAAACGCATTTTTAATGTACTTTTTTACACATCAATAAAAGCAATTAAGAAAGCAATTAAGTAACTATTAAAATTGTGAGCAACAAAAGTCACCAATAAATTAAAACGATTAAAATCTGTGATGTATATTGAGCTGACCCAATGTTCTTAATTCTACATTTCCATACTTCTAAGCTCATCTCACAACGCAGATAAGGCGTTTTCCTAGTCATTTGCATTGTGGTATTTGTCAAGTGGGTTTGCATAGTTTCCTGTTGCTCGTGCACTGTCTTTGTATGGTGTGATTGTTAGGCCTAGGACAAGAACAATGGCGGACAAACAGGAGGTGCAGATTAAAATGGAGGGTAATTTGGATAGTGGTGAAGGTAGGTAATTTGATTTTTGTATTTTTTTCATTTCGACTTGGTCAATTTAGTGCAGGCTTGGACCAGAAAGCTACATACTCTTGTGTGAAATTTTGAAGAAATTTGGTCGAAGTAATTCCGAGATGAAGGTAAATTCATACTAGGAATTATTATTCTGAAATAACGGACATTGGAATGTACGGTAACATTCAGGCCTAGCAGGTCTAAGCCTATGTGAATAGCACTGCGCATAGAGCTGAAAATGAGTCATGAATCCAAAATTTATAAATGTGTTCAAACAAATTAACTGCAAAAAAAGGAAACCCCGCCCCACACAGAAAATAGCAGGGTCTGGGTTCCCTTAGGCTGGGGCATTTTTGGGCCCTTTTTGACCCCCTGGGATCAGATAATCCTCAGGCGACGCATATTACGTGTCTTACTCATTGATCGCCATCAATTACAATACAGAGAACATATGTACTTTATACTAGGCAAACGCAGGATGTGCGTTGTACGATGAGCGAGATGTCTATATAAAGTATAATCGAAAACTCAAACCTTGATCATTTGAAATGAACTTCATCCCATGTCAATGAATCTAGAAAGCCGTGACTTCGACAATGCAACATTTTTCAACTAATATTTCTATCTTTCCGATGAATAAAATACATTTATTATATTATTTTCTCCAAAACGGCTGGTCCGATTTTATTCATGTATATTATTCTTGTGTTCACATTTGTGGAAAATTTGAATCATATTGAAGAGATTTAATTTTTCAATTTTTTCCGCTCAGCCAAATCTTATGGGGTTTTTAGAAAACTTCTAAATGATGTTTCTCAAAAATGGTCCAACCGATTATATAGACCTCAAAACTATACAGTTCTGAGTTGGATAAGTTTGCATATAAAAAAAAGTTTCATGTCGATCCGTCAAACCCTGCGACCTGTGCAGTGTTTACAAACAAACAAACAAACAAACAAAAAACGCACAGACAAAGCTCCGTAAGACTTGAGTGAAAATCTTCGCTACGCTCATCTGATAACTCTTTCATCACTGGCTCCATTTATTATGTATTGGATTTTTCAATATTGGGCTTAACATTTCTTGAGTTCGAATAATACGTAACAGCAGATGGTAACATTACAAAACACATCTATCGGAGGATAAAGATGTGAAAATGTGTGACAACCCTGGTGACAAGAGTAAAAGCCGTTCAAGATTCGATCAAACTAAAATATGAATGAGAATGTGACCACCAATAGAAGTTTAAATATGTAACTCTCTGAACTTTAAAGATTGTCTTCTAATACGATGAATGAAAAATCTGTGCATTACTTTGATCCAATATAATTATGTTAAAGAAGGTTTGATCCTATATAAGAAATATTTATAAACACCAAAACAAGCAGAATAATAATTGTGCAATAACCCATCGAGTGGAAGCATATTATTTATCACAAGATTGTATCCTCTACATGAGGAGGCCCATAAAAGATATTACACATATTCATCACAATATATATTCACTCATATTATACATTCTGAATATAACGATCACTGAAGTAACTAAAAAAAAAATGCAAAATTTTTATAACAAAACAAAGGGACAAAAGAAGTACTCATGCGGTCAACATAATTCATTGTGCAACACCAATGTTGTGTCGCAGCCACTCAGAAGACACCCTCCTCGTAGCTCGATCCCGAAGGAAAGGGTGAACGGTTACTATTTCTCAAGCTCGATCGCACAACTGAGAGCTAATCCTGGTGCTGCGGGATAGACCTCTCTCTCTCCTCTCTCTCTCCTCTTCTCTCGTCTTTTCTCTCTCTTCTCTCTCTATCTCCCTCTCTCTCTCCCTCCCTCGATCTCCTCCTCTCTCTCTCTCTCTCACTCCCTCTTTCCCTCTCTCTCATCGTCCTCCTACCTCGTCTCTCCTCTCTCTCCTCGCATCTCCTCATCCTCGGCCTCCCTCCCGCCTCTCGCTCTCACACTCCCTCTTTTGCCCCTCTCTCTCTCCATCTCGCTCGTCTCTCTCTCTCCCTCCCTCCCGCAATCCGCTCCGCTCGTCCTCTCCCTCTCCCCGCTCCGCTCTCTCTCTCCGCCTCCCTCTCGCTCCTCCCCTCTTCACTCCTCTCTCCCTCGCTCTCTTCTCTCCTCCTCTCTCCCTCCCCTCGCTTCTCCCTCTCTCCTCACCTCCATCTCTCGTCTCCCCCTACTCACTCTCCCCCTCTCTCTCTCCTCTCTCACTCTCACATCTCCTCTCTCTCCTCTCTCTCTCTTTTTGTTTTCCTCTTTATTGAATTGTCATTATCATCTTAGTGTACATCCCATAGGGAAAAAAGTTCGCTGCTTTCGAGTAAGGTGAAATTGATTATCGCTTCGCTCATCATAATTTAGAAATTTAATATATCGTCGTTCTGTATTTTATTATTCCATTCTAAGAAAGTAAAGACTTTCAAATAACTCTCAATCGGTGTTGGATTCCTCCTCTTTTTTGTGCCCTTCTCTAAGTCATCTGCAGTCGAGAGTGAACAAATGTGTGAAATAGTAATTTTCACACGTTATTTTTTCTTCGGAATTTTGATAGAATGCTTAGTTTCTTCGCACGTGTCCATTTAGTCGTGTGCCGCTGCGATTTGCCGCAGGCGCGCTGCGACGGGTGAGCGAGCAAAGTCTGCGTTGCGCGTCAGTCCGGATAGAAGTTGACGACTGGTTATAGCAGCTGACGTCTAACCTCGTTGTCGCCATGGATACGGCAGGTCCCGGGGGGCGATGGTGAACGGGAACATATCCGGTAACCTGCGCGTCATGTCCGTACCATCGGGTGTCCCGTGCTATCCCTGAACAGGCCTGGAACACCGAAGGACCATGTTGCCACATATTGAAATATAAACATTTATTCGTTTTTTTTTTTTCCACGAAATTAATCGAATTTTAAACAAAATACGGTACATTTTTTTTTTTTTTTTTTTTTTTAAATGTGGCTTAACGCCCCACAACATCTAGTTATAGGGGGGTCCGAATTGAAGCATGATGAGTGATGATAGATGAAAGGACTTTAAAAAACCCATGCCTTATGCGTGCATCGAACCCGACGCCCAACGGTTGACTTCCAGTTACACCCCTTGCTGCCAGCGATAATTGACTTAGCCACCGGGGGCGAGAATACGTACCTTTTAATAAACACTTACGTTTCCAAAATTCATTTATTTATTTTAACTTTTCATCCTTCAACTTATATTATCATTTGGATTTTTGTTTTCAATAAGTTCTTTTTTTTTAAATCGCGACTTTTATACAAAATATAATGCTGATAATTTTACATATTAATAATTGTTTGTAATTCATTGTAATTTGTAATATTATCAAGCTGATCCTTGTGGTCAACACATTTGAGTAAACAGCTGACAATAAAATTGTTATTCTCTCGAATAAGAAAAATGGTTTCACGAATCTTGCAGGCTTCTTCGAGTAATAGTTGGATAATTTTCACAACGAATTACTAAATATGTACACAATCATGTGACGTCTATTAAACGCGCGGGTAGTTTGACTTTGAGCTTTCAGGGATACAAAAATATACTTGGAATTATTATTATGAAGTATAAAACCCTTATGGGGCTTCTGTCAATGACTCACCCATTGTTTGAAAGACAGACAACAATTCCACCAGTTGGAATAGACTATATCAGCATGTGATGTTAGTTCACTCAGTTCGTTGTGCTAATGTACGATTGTTTGTCATTTGTTACTTGACAGAAGATTGGCGTCGCCCTGAATCTGTCTGGGCCTTGACTGAGTAACCGAAAGCAGCTGGCACTCATGTTAAAGCGCTGGTTTTTCCGTCGGAACGGTGTTACTAGGCTAGTGGTTTGCCATAGGTAGTCTCGCTTCACACTGATCAAGCGTCTCACGATATCTTTTGCTACAAAATACATTCATTTCAAATGTACTGTCATTTCCCTAATCTGGCAACACTGGGTCAGGACGACGATGATTTCACCATAAGGGCTGTCCATAAATGTATGTCCCGACAATTTTAGGGTATACCGCCCCCCCCCCCTGTCCGTTTGGTCCAGAGGTGATGACTCCCCCCCTTTCATGATGTCAACAATCCAGAAATATTCCCCCCCCCCCCATGACCTTATTCATATGAATTTGGAAATCCTGGGATTGGGATATTGAAAACGTGTTCCTCGATTTTTTAGTAGTGTGCTCTTTTTTTTACGCATCGTAAGAATTGCCTTCTTTTTTCATAACATTGTAATGAGTGGGTATAATCACTAATAATAAAATTATGAAATATAAGTACATCAATTATATGGAGCCAACCCCTATTATCCTGTAAATTGCAAGAACGAATATACATTGTGATTAGTTGCACATTAGAGTAATCACCCCCCTCCCCCTTGTTCCACAGGTTGATCCCCCTCCCCCCCCGAAATGTGGACGCCATTTAGCAGCCCCCTAAAAGGCCTCATTCTTGGTGTGTATAGGCCCTATATATGGTTTTTAACGACGTTGTAATGATAAGCGAAGAACTTCAAATGAACCTTAGTTTTGGGGGCCTTCTGATTTCCTTTGTCATTGAGGACTGTGACTTAACTATAGGTTCTTTGGACCGATTAACGGAGTTGGAACTAGTTCCTCTATACCCAACACTGATGCAAATGGCGGTCCGGTTTGGATGAGTAATGATATTATGAGATGAAGGTTCTTGGAAAGGGGAAGAACGTCATGCCGACTTATTGTGAACAATCCGGCACTTGCCTAGACTACAGAGGGAAAGCCATTAAAAACTTCTGTAAAGATGAACGTGCGGGCAAGGATCGAACTGGGTTCGACTTCCCCTCGCATCCCGATCACATGAGCGATCGCGTTAAACACTGCGCTACTGACCGTTCATTATGCTCCCAAAAAAGACCATACGTATATACTGTACAAAACAAGTACAGGAAATATTTAGGGGAGTTTTCTTTCTATAGACGACCTAGGACGGGATGCTTTTGCCAAACGGTCGAAGTTGACTAGCTGTAAACCGTTTGACACTGGTGAAGAACGTCGACAAATAAAACATAGAAAAAAAAAAACTACCACAATTTTTTTCAGTATGTCAAATTGAATCCTCGCTAAAGCTCGTCTTATTAGGTCATGGTGCCCTACACCTGCATCATTTCTATGATATCCAATTTGATCAATCTTGACCCCTCGATAATGTTGGGCCTCTGCACAACAGCCACGTGTCGACAGAACAGCTGGCGCTCCTCGGTAGCTCAGTCATTGAGGCACCGCTTCAGAGCTGAAGTCATCCTTGGGCGGGATTCGAGTCCCGCATAAGGCATGAGTTTTTGTAGATGTCCTTTCACTCTCATGACTTCATAATTATCACAACTCACCTGCTCATGTCGTACCCCCGTATACCCTAGCTGTTGGTGGGGTCGTTAAGCGAACAATAATCATCAGAACAGCTGACTTACACGCTGACGAGCTTGTTGCCGGTGCCGGGGATGACACCACGTGACATCGGCAGCCCCTCGTCGATCAAGAAGTCGAGCCGCTTTACCCCTCGACCTTTCAACATGGCCGCGATGTGCCTGGCGCCTTCCGTAACCGGCCGATCTGCAACCAGCAACACGTGCAGGGTAAACGAGTGCGGGGGCTCAAATTATTCATATATTTAAATTATTCTAATATATATAAATAAATATATATATATATATAGGCCCTATATATATATATATATATATATTATATATATATATTAGGGCCTATATAATATATATATATATATATATATATATATATATATATATATATATATATATATGTGCTGTCACATGCGCGCAGTGGTTAACCGCGCTCGCTTCATGTGATACGGGGGCGAGGGGAATTCCGAACCCAGTTCGATCCCCGCCACCGACCATCTTTACAGGGGTTTTCATGGTTTCCCATCAGTAGTCTGTAGGGATGATTCCTACATTGAGTCGGCCATGACCGCTTCCTTCCCACTATCCTTCCCATTATCTCATCATCCCATCATCTCATTAATCATCCATACGACGCCAATAGATCTTCGCTATCATTACAGTGCGTCGGTAAACCCAATATATATATATATATATATATATGTATATATATATATATATATATATATATATATATATATATATATATATATATATATATATATATATATATATATAATATGTTGATTCTCACTTCAATTCACAACTGACTTGTTTTATTGTAGGCCTACTTGTGTTAATCTCCAAGTTTCCCTCGTGTTCAATCTCAGGAACATTCAAGCGTGTTATTTCCAATAATGACTACCGGTATGTAATTTTTTATGTTTTATTGTCGTTGGTATATACCGGACTTGTTTATACAATATTATTGTCAAACAGACCGTAAATAAACCCTAATACAAATCTTTTAGTGTGAATCACAATTGGAAACCATGCAATTCCATTCTGTAGATCAAAACATTATACTAGGATAAACATGATCGTGTTTGGTTCCACCGTTTGACCTATGAAGTAATCACCAATAAGTTGAAAGAAATGAGTGAAATTAAGACTTCATTGACTCAATGAACTCATAAATCACACTCATATGTACTGTTTAGGGAGTATACAATTATTTTGGACATGTGAACTATTCATTCAATTACACTGGTTTTTGAAAATGGATAAAATAGCAAAGATAATTGTTGATTTGTGTAAGCACTTTGCACGCTTGTAATACCTCGTTCACATTACAGAACTCACTCTAGTTACATTAACTGCAGTTATGAGAGAGTGGGTGGAGTGTTGGTCTGTTCACATAGCTCTGACTTAACTGTCGTTAGTGACGTAATCTCATAGCCTCCTAAACAGAACTTAGTATGGATTAGAAGGCTGTGAGCCATTTGACATTCACTGCTGTCACGTTTACTTGACTGTTACATTCATACTTTAAAATACTAAATATTCAAATATTGAATTCTTAATTGAACTTTTGATGGATGTGAAGAAAATGACACGAGAACAAAACTTACCAAATCCATAAAGCGGTGTGTTGACACCTCAGAATGGAAAAATTCAAGAGGACGTAGCTTTCTTGATCGCAGTTAAGCTCTTAACTGAGTTCTAGATACTTAGTTAAGACATAACTAGAGTTAAGTACTAACCAAGTTCTGTTCATATTATAACCATGGGCTTCGGCAGGAAGAAATTTAAGGGGGGGGGGGGGGCAAAATATCCCAAATTCGGAAAAGCACAAGTGCCAATGGGAGTGGAGGAGATGGCTCCCCAAGAGGATTTTTTAAAATTCCATCGTTTATGGTGTTTTGGGAGGTTTGTGACTATTAAATTAGCTTTTGATTTTCATTTTTAAATTAGCTTTTGATTTTCATAGAGAAAGAAGACACATATGTTGAATTGGTTGAATTCTATGCAAGTAGTTGATCCTATTCATCTTTTTAAATATTTCATCATACAAAATAGCCAAAATGAGTTATTAGAATCTGATTGGTCTGTATGATACCCAATATCAAAATTTTCAGGAGAAAAATTTGAATTTTTCAAATAAATTTTTGCCTGGTCCCAGGGGGGGGGGGGGCAACCCCGCTTCCGACGCCCATGATTATAACTTGACTAACGTTATCTACTTGACTGTAGTTAAAGTCTGTAATGTGAACGAGGTATAGTGAGACTCACCTCCTCGTCGTGACCGAATGCGATGTAGAAAGTCCTCTTGAGTCTTCTCTCGGTCTTCACGACGTGCTCCAACGCTTCCAGAATACCCTGACAACACATAAACAACACATCCACACTCCACATGGGAAGGTAAGCTGGATTCATAATGCGAACTAATGATTAGTGATTAATGGTTAACTAAAGTTGTGAGATACGGAATCAGTGTTGACGTTCACATTGGTTTTAATATTTGTGATTGACCTTGAAAGTTGACTAACTTTCAACTTTAGTATTAATCATTAGTTCTAATCATTAGTTTAACCAATCAGAAGTCGTGAATTTGAAACGACAGGAAGTCAACAGAGGAGGTTCGGCAACCAACATCAGAATCAGAATGGAGGGGCGACTTTCTGAACGACGGAAATTTGATTGTAATTGTGGATATCTCTCCTTGGATATATGATGAAAGTGACACGCGTCACACGATTAGAACAATGATAGAGAATGCGTGGATCTCTATAGCTAAATAGCCCTAGGCCTACTTTTTAATTTCAAAAATGTGAATCAGAATCAATCAAAATATAGGCACGACTTTCCCGCTGAATGCTCCCGCTCGTTTACAGCCTTCTAGCATGTAGATTTGAACAACTTGAGAGAGCTACTACTCATGAAAAATACGTCATTTCCGACAAAATTAGTTCTTATTTCAAGTCTATGTGGATGCTCAGTTTCTTGATTATAGTATTTAGTACTAGTCATTAATCATTAGTTCGCATTGTGAATCCATCATTACTAGTATTTAACAGACCAAGTGGATTGCAGGTTCGCTGTCAGTGGGAAACATTGGAACTAGAGACAACTCACAAATACAGCGTGCGCCCATAGCTCAACAATGCCATTTATTGCAAAAGTTATATTGTTTATCTTCATCTTTATATTGGGTTTAACGACGCACTGTTATGATAGCTGAGATCTAATGGCGTCGGATGGATGATTAATGGATGATGGATGATGAGATGAAGGTTCTTGCATGGGTAATGAGAAGATAGTAGGAAGGAAGCGGTAATGGCCGACTTATTGTGGGAACCATCCCGTCTAGACTTAGTCTAGACTATAGAGGGAAACCATGAAAAACCTCTGTCAAGATGGTCGGCGGCGGGGATCGAACTGGGTTCGGAATTCCCCTCGCCTCCGGATCACATGGAGCGAGCGCGTTAACCACTGAGCTGCATGTGCCGGTCACATTGGAAGATACTAGTATTCAATAGACCAAGTGGATTGCAGGTACGCTGTAAGTGGGAAACATTGGAACTAGAGAAGAGTCACAAAATATAGCGAGCGTTCAGGCTCAACAATGCCATTTACTGCAAGTGTCACATTGTTGAATGTTCAATTGTAGCCTTTCGTCGGTCATATTCGGATTCAGAAGCGCATGTTGCTACAATACTGGTCGAATGTTTTAAGAAATGAGCGAGATATTTATATGAAATGTGGACGATAGCTACATAGACATCTAGATCCGTACCCCTAGCACGGCCCGTTCTTTTGGCGTTTGTGCTGTTCTCCTTCTGCCCCCAAAACGCATGCGTTTTGGGGGCAGAAATGCAGCATGAACGAAAATTTCAACGGCACAATCCGGTACAAACGTACCACAACGATTGCTATGGATGCATTTTCAAATTTGTCAAAAGGGTGTGCTGGTGTATCCCTAGCACCCCCTTTTTTGAAATGCGATTTCGGGGCAGAGAAGGAGGGTGGGCACGAACGAAAATTTCAACGGGACATATCAGCACAAACGTAGTACAAACAATTGGCGCCACAAAAAATTGGTGAATAAGAAAGGGGGTGCTATATGGGTACGAACCTTACACTCCTCGATTTGAAAATGTAAAATAACAATGTGTGGGCAACATTCGGCCATGAAAGTTGTATGTGCGTGTCTGAAGCGGTGCCTCAGCTGACTGAGCTAACGAGGGCGGCTATTCACTCATGGTATGATAGAAGATACAACATTAATATGTCGACTATATTCCAAGAGATTTACACACTATCAGAGTGAGTAAAATGAGAGATTAATGTGAGTTATATAGCTTGAAGCGGACCGACTATTTCAACAGTACTAAAACACCCAGAATGCAACACCAGCGATCTCGGCCGCTAGCAGACAGTCCGCGCCTGCCCATTGATTTTCGAAAAAGATCTATTGGAAGAGAGTGGTGTTGAAATAGTTGGGTCCGTGTTTTCTAATATTGCGTGTCATGTCTTGGTAGTATATCTCACGTCTTCGGCCTAACCCAGACATGTCTACTCACCAGGACTCCGCACTTGTCGTCCAGCACCCCGCGCCCGTAGATGTACGTGTGCACGTGGTGGTGGACGATCCTACCTCCGTACGGTGGCTCCTCCCACGTCCGCGGGTCGGGCCGGCACGACGTCGAGGGTGCGCACACAGCAGGTAAGGCAGGATGTTTTTGTTATCGCAGTACCGTTGACGGTGTACAGTAGACTGTACTTGTTGATGACTTCGAGAGTGACGTACTCGCATTTGTGAAGCAATGGAAAGTCTGTGATGGGAAAAGGAATCTTTCATTTTTTTGTATCAACATCGATAACATGACAATTTGTCATTGTTTCCCAATTAAGAGTCCATGGGGATCGATTTATCGGATATCAGGTTTTTGGTACTAACTTTGAACGGCATGAGATTTAAAAATTCTGAAAACGAGCAAACACATATATTTCAATACCTTTCAGATGGTGTAAGTAATAACAATTTATCTCACATAGCAATGTCAGTCGTACGCTTGAAAAATGTGTATTTTAACCGTAAACGCCCAACACTCGGGCAATTTGAGATAAATAGTTATTACTCACTCCATCTTGAAGGTATTGAAAATATCTGTGTTTGCTCGTTTACAGAATTTCGATATCTCATGCCGCTCTAAAGTTATCACAAAAAAAACAGATATTTCGCTAAATCGATTGAGGGGAACGGATGGAAGTTTGGGATCGTGTAAACGGGACACCTCAAGAGAGATCTTACCACTCTAGAGAAAGAGTTGAATATAATATCTAGACCAACCTCTAGATCAACTAATGTACTTCATTCCCTTTCCTCCGAAACTTTTCTCCGGGGATTCGTGTATATACTCATACATTATATGCCTACAATTAATAAGTCTCGCTTCGTAACTCGGTCAGCTGAGGTATTCTGTGGGGTTTTTAAGAACTTTGAAAATAGTTTTCTCAGAAGTGGTACAACCGATTTCGCCTCAAAACTAAACAGTATCGGAGTAGATGACAACAAATTGTTCAACCGAATTGGTATTTCCGTTTGTTTGATCTTTGGGCGCGAACAGAAAAACAAAAAAAAATTGACTTTATTTAGGAAGAAGTCACTGTTGGGCGTGGTTCGAGTCCCGCTTAAGGCAGTGTTTTCATTCATCACACCCACGTATCATCCTTCCATAGTTTCCTCATCACCCACTCCTCGTACCCCCATATAACCTGGAGCTGTCCCAGAGGACCCCCCCATGCGATAAGGTCTGGAGTGAGGGTCTAGACCAGTTCGGACCGCCCTCGGTCGATGGAAGCTTTTTGGTGCCCGGGAGTATATGGAGGAGTACTGAACTTGCGTTTATTTTTATTATATTCGTTTTATTGACACTTTTCTTTCTCATCTACCGTCTTCTTTCATTTCTTTCCTTTTAAATATCATCTTATCTTACTTTTCTAGCTCTCTCTATCCCCGCTCTCTTCATATGCTTGAAACATCCACAAACGTTACAACCTGGCAAAGTACACGGACTTGAACATAGTGCTAATGACCTCGCTGTCGACGTGCTTTTTAGACGAGCTTTAGCGAAGATTCTTTTTTACATACTGAAAAAATTGGTGTTCGTTCCATGTTTTTTTGTCGGTTCTCCACGGGTCAAACGGCTACAATTTCAAACGTTTTTTCAATACGGTTCCTCATCTAACTTAGATCTTATAGTTTTGTGGCATTATCGGCGGTAACTTTTTTGTTATGAATTTTAGAAATTTTAAAAAAATACCCATTAGAAAAACATTGCGGAAAAGAATATATTTTCCAAAAGAATGAAATTTTGCGTGAAGTTGAATTACACTTTGGGATACACATTTATAAAAATTTTCAGCTCGATCGGGTCCAGCCATTTTGGAAAAAACATAAATGTGCTAATTGGTACCACTCAAAGCAGTTTTTTACCCACTTTTAAACCCCTACTTTACTATTCGCTCGTCTAACAACGCACATATATGGTTTTCCTAGTAAACCCTAACAACCAAACCCGAATGGATAAAACCCCACGTTTATTGCAGATATCCATGCAAAGTGTAGGAACCCCGTTGAAGATCTGGCTCCCCGCTCGTACGAGACGGGCTGTATCTTGCACGCGCCGGCCAGCCGCTGCCATGGCCATGGCCTGGTCCTCGTCCACCATGTCCACGTCGAGCAAAGTCCCTGAAGATGGGCGGGGCCACGTACGCGCCGGACTGCGCAGCAGCGGGCGTGCGGTACGGCCGCGTACGACACGCACGCGGTCACAGGAACAGCGGCAAAGCCGAGGGTCAGCAGGGCGAGGTTACGCCACTGGTGGACCACGTGGCTTTCGTCGGCTACCACCACGTACTTCCATACCTGGCGGGAAAATGAGAATTGGCAACTGGCTATTCGTCGATGGGAAGTAGGTTCTAGATCGTTTAAGTTCAGATTTAAAATTTTTTTTGGTTAGACTAGTTATTTAGTTAGTTTGAAAAGGTTTTGATTTCCTAAATTACCGTATATTTTTTCCCGAATATGAGCCGAAGTTTTTCTCGCATTGCGAGTCCAAAAGTCACCCTCGGCTTATATGCGGACTCGTTCTAAATCGGTCAAAACACGTTTTTTCACTAAATTTTAATTGGGCGTACTACACTTGCACACTCCCTTTAAAAATGGAATCAGCTTGAAACTGCAAATTTGCACTAAAACACGTTTTAATTTAAAGGTTCTATCATGAAGAACATGATTTTCCAATTATCATCATTTTCATTTGGCGCGTCGTAATAAACATGGCACTTGACTGTTAGCTGTATTGCCTTGTCTGACTGACGAGTGGGCGGGCCATATGACATCGCGCATCATCGCATTAGCCAGTACACACGATCGTCGGGTTTTTCTCAACGGTTTCTGCTTCCTTAAGGTTTGTTCGATTTGCCTGCACCAGGGCAAATTGGGGTAGGCTTTGTGTAGGCCATTGCAAATATGGAAATGACGTCATGCCAGTTTGGTGTAAACACAAGCTGGGTGTATTACACCCCAAATCGAACACGTCGGAATTCGTTACGCGGCATTTGAGTTGAGTTTACTTTTCACTGTTGACATGACTGTAGATTTTCTATATTATTATGAACATAGGCTACAAATAAATCACCATCAGAAGAAAATCATATGGTGCCCGTCCTGGACAACTGGATTGTTTTTTGGTAATTATATTTTCAAAATTTCCATAACCCTCCATATTGCTTTATGAAAAAGCGCCAAAACAACCTGCCTACACCAACACACCACCTCCAAGCAGGTGCACTAAAAATCTCCCCAAGTTACACCAGCGCCAAATCGAACGCGCATGGGTGCTGCAACTAGGGTCGGCAAAGTAGTCTGCACCAGACAATCAACATGCTGGTGCGTGGTGTAGCTTGGTGCAGCCAAATCGAACAACCTTTGGTTTCATAGCTTCCTCACGCGCGCAATACGAAATTAATTGAATTCTAGCTCGGGAAAAATGATGATTTACGTGGAAAGGGGATGAACCCTTTTTTTCAATTGTTGATCTAAAGTTTGGGTCGGCTTATATTGGGACAGTATGGTAATTGGACTGTTTATGTAGTCATTTCAGTCTGCGCGTAACACAACAACAACTGCATTTGGTGACATAGGCCGAGCGGGTCGTTTCCACTGGCCGGATTCATTCGGGAGGGTTCGGCTCCTTGGTCCGAGCCCGAGACGAGGGGATTGATCAAAAATGTTCACAACTCCATCTTTCGTTCGTTGTGTCTAATTGACTTGAGAGATATAAAGCATGCCTTTTCTGCCTTTGGAAGAAAATCAGGCGTGTTTTGCACACTAGGAAAACGCATATAAAGCGTTTTAGACGAGCGGATAGTAGTAGTATGGGTGAAAATGTGTAAAATCTGCTTCGAGTGGTGCCAATTTAGCACATAGTATGTTTTTCTTCAAAAAGGCCCGACCCGATCAAGTTGAATTTTCCAAAATGTGTATCAAAATGTAATTCAACTTCACGCAAATTTTATTTTTTTCTGGAAATGAAAATATTTTCTTTTTTTTCGCTGTGTTATTCTAATGGGTATTTTTGAAATTTCCAACATCAAAAAAAAGAATTTACCAACCGATAATGCCACGAACTATACAGATCTAAGTTGGTTAGGAACCTATGAAAAAAGTTGAAGTTTATAGCTGTACCGTTTGATCTGGAGAACGACAAAAAACTAAAAAAAACTAAAACGAACACCAATTTTTTTCAGTAGGCCTTTAAG
>OU015469.1:6234352-6339733 GCA_907164805.1 Brachyptera putata
TTTCCAGTCGGAAACGGTTAAAAACAACGAAACCTAATTATACAAAATACTCACGTCAAATATACATAGCACGTCACACAGTAATAATAAAGCACTGGAATAGTTTCATTGAAGTAAAGTGCGAAGATTACAGTTTCTTGATACTGTTGTAGGATAAATAATTCAGTTTAATCTAATACCGTTGCTATTACTCGTAAATATTCATAACTATAAGATACACTAAACATTTGGTCATTGATATTGTCTTTCTTGTTTGAATGTTACTTGCGAGGAAAGAGATATCAAGTTCATACAGTTCAACACTTCCTTCGTTTCTGACTGGGACACTACGTTGTTAAACCATTCGACAATCGATACATTCAGTTTTTAAAAATTGTAATCGAATGGATTCGATAACTTGACTTTCTCTTCACAGTACAGTTTAAAGAGAATAGACTCGAATTTAGCTTGTCCAATAGATAAACACAAATTCACCAAATCCGAACTAACCACTTGAAATGTTCTACGTTCGTTCATCGTTTTGTACTTACTTGGTGAGCTACTCATTCTTTCAACGCGTGACGTCACTCGAAGTTTTATCCACTCCATCCGTCGCGAAACACTTTTCTCGCGTGTCATGTTGACGAGTTCCTCGGTAGACCTCAGTTGCATGACATTGACCCATGACCTTGACGATAGACGCTAGCCAAATGTCGTGGAAATGTGTGTCCCAGGAAAGTTATAATGTCTTGAATGATCCGAAGAAGATGTATTTTAGTTCCAATGTTTCATACCACACTTGCACACAGTCAATTTTATTCTCCTTAAAAACGTCCGATGTTATAGACTTCAATTGATTATTACATATTTTATGAATATTTAAATCGTACGCGAAGTTATGTAAGAAAACTGTGGTTTTCATCTCTAATTATTGCTGATCATTTATATATTTCTTTCTTCTGCCAGCTTGGTTGTTTAGGGGAGATAGCTTGTATACACATGTATTGGAATTATATATCAAGGCTGCTACGTCGACAGCAGACAAACAAGGAATGTGTCTCACAAATACACGTCATGCAATAGCGAAATATTGAGTGTAAATCTAGTTGCGATTTAATAGACACCAACTAAATTCAATCTATGTCCTCATAATTTCAGTTCACAACTATTGTAAAATATCCACTTTCACATTCACTACATCTCTTTGTAGATATGGATATCGATTTGTTGGAAGAATATTGATAATCGCAGAATTTTCCTAGTTTCATCTTCATAGGCGTTCGTTTGAAAAATCAACTCTTCAATATCGTTTTTCCATTGGATTAATTTATTCATCAACTTATTCAGATTCCTGACAATTCCATCATGTTTTGTCTTTATCACCGGATTTCTTGATCAATTTGTCACGGTGATTTGTACAGATGGAATTTAATGTCGAAGTTGGTATGTAAAAGAATGCGTCCAACAGTTGGCAGAACGTGTGTGGGTAATCTAGTGTGCGGTGTTTTTGACGTCTGACGCAAATCTATTCGATATCATCGGAAGATGTAGACTAGACAAGTTTTTCCATTTTATCCATGGCTATAACTGTTAACTAGACAGTTACAAGAACGCGAATGTAAGAGTTCGTCACGAATGAAAACGTGTACATTGCTAATTTACTCACATTATTAATACTTCAACTTCGGTTAGAAAAAACTGATTATTGCATAAACATCACTGTTGATATAATATACATATATTTAGAATCGAAATTCATTTTTAAATAAATGAAAATGTCCAGTAATGTATTCGAGATGGTTTCTTGTGGGTTTCAGACTGGTTATTGAGGCGGTTCTATTGTTATTTAAACTACTTGTACTAGAGCCTAGGAAGCTGGTACCATTGTTTCAATGAATGTAAACAATTCATTAATGACGATATACCAATTCAGTTAGTATATTGTTCGATGGTGTAAATGTTTGATGTTGACGATAACAAGGAATTGGTTATTGTTTGGTTTGATTGTTCGAGTCGAGATAATATTAAACATGGCGTTGAGGCGATGTCACGGCCCGGTGAAGCTGAAGCTCCATTCACAATGCAACACATTTAAGGGCATCACAACCCTCAGATTAGATTTCAACCAATAATGGCAATATAATTATGGTAAAGACAAAGTCGCGGTCTCTTGGACTGCAATAATTCATCACATTTTGGAGCCCACCTCAAGATCAGGGCCATGATTTTGTGCTGACAACAATGGCAATACACGGAGACTAGAGATGTTGTCATGACAGGGAGCTTGTGTAGTCGACATCAACCAATCACAGTCCTGGCCTCTTGGAGCTAGCTAGCACCAGCCGACATGTATTAGGTAGGGGTCCAGGACCCTTACCTAATAAACCGCTTTGAATAACGTGCTATTGCTGGCTATCTCCAAGAAGCTAGGACTTTCATAGGTCAATGTATTCTAAAAAAGCTACCAACAATGACAATATATTGTAAAAACAAAGTCACGGTCTCTTGGACTGCAATAATTCATCACATTTCTAAGCCCACCTCAAGATCAGGGCCAGGATTTTGTGGTAACAACAATGGAAATACAGAGGTATCGTCCCAATTCAGTGAAATCCCGATTCGTCGACTTGCTTAAAATGCGGTCTAAAAAGTCGACGAATTGGGATTTCGATGAATCGGGATTTCACCGAGTCGGGATTTCGACGAATATTACCAGTCGATGAGTCTTACCAGTCGACGAATTGAACAGCTACGTAAATGGCTAAAAGTCGACGAATTGGGATTTCACTGAATCGGGATTTCGACGAATGTTACCAGTCGATGAATCTTACCGGTAGACGAATTGAACATGCTAGAAGTCGACGAATCGGGAATTCGATGAATCGGGATTTCGATGAGTCGGGATTTCGATGAATATTACCAGTCGACGAATCGGACAACCACGTAAATGGCTGAAAGTCAACGAATCGGGATTTCACTGAATCGGGATTTCGACGAATATTACCAGTCGACGAATCGGACAACCACGTAAATGGCTGAAAGTCGACGAATCGGGATTTCACTGAATCGGGATTTCGACGAATATTACCAGTCGATGAATCTTACCAGTAGACGAATTGAACATGCTAGAAGTCGACGAATCGGGAATTCGATGAATCGGGATTTCGATGTGTCGGGATTTCGATGAATATTACCAGTCGACGAATATTACCAGTCGATGAATTGAACACAGGGAGGGTCTAAATATGACCATCCTACATGGGTGGAACGGTTTCTACTCGACAGGTATAATCCCTCCTCAGACTGACCGTGGTTGCTGAAGCTCTCACTCTGGCCTATGCTCTGTCCATCCATTCTTATCCCTTTATTGACACGTCAATCATCTCGAACCAGTGTAGGACTACTTGCAGGGTTAAAATATTTGTTAAAATATGTATAGATTCTCACTCACATTTTTTTATTCTAAATTCCTTGATCCGATTTTTATTCATGCCTATGATGGTCATTCAATTCAACTTCTATTGTTCCCTCGATTTAGGTAATGCATCCTTTTAGCCCCCATCTCCTCGAGAAGGCTCGTACCTCTCACTTGAACGAATGGTGACGTAGAGGGTGAGGTGAGGTAAGGGTTCAAACTGGAGCCAGAACAATAGCTAAGTCTACCAGAGGGCTGTCATTTGACGAATGGCTCTTTATTGGTCAGATACCTGTAAGTAGGCGTGAACGTTCTATGCTAGATAGAGTCGACGAATTGGGAATTCACTGAATCGGGATTTCGACGAATATTACCAGTCGATGAATCTTACCAGTAGACGAATTGAACACGCTAGAAGTCGACGAATCGGGAATTCGATGAATCGGGATTTCGATGAGTCGGGATTTCGATGAATATTACCAGTCGACGAATCGGACAACCACGTAAATGGCTGGAAGTCGACGAATCGGGATTTCACTGAATCGGGATTTCGACGAATATTACCAGTCGATGAATCGGACAGCCACGTAAATGGCTGAAAGTCGACGAATCGGGATTTCACTGAATAGGGATTTCGACGAATATTACCAGTCGATGAATCTTACCAGTAGACGAATTGAACTTGCTAGAAGTCGACGAATCAGGAATTCGATGAATCGGGATTTCGATGAGTCGGGATTTCGATGAATCTTGCCAGTCGATGAATTGAACACCTACGTTCATGGCTAGAAGTCGACGAATTGGGATTTCGACGAATCGGGATTTCACCGAGTCGGGATTTCGATGAATCGGGATTTCGATGAATTGAGACAGTCGACGAATCGGGATTTCATCGAATCGGGATTTCACTGAATCTTATCAGTCGACGAATTGGGATTTCGATGAATTGGGACGTAGCCAAATACAGAGACTAGAGACGTCGCCATGACAGGTAGCTTGTGTAGTCGATATTAACCAATCATTGTACTAGCCTCTTGGAGCTAGCACGAAATTTATTAGGTAAAGGTCCAGGACTCTTACCTAATACATGTCGTGCTAGTGGTTCTTAGCTCCAAGAGGCTAGGACTGTGATTGCTTCATATCGACTACACAAGTTACCTGTCATGGCAACATCTCTAGTCTCTTGTATTTCCATTGTTGTTAGCACAAAATCCTGGCTCTGATCTTGAGGTGGGCTTCGACGTGTGATGAATTATTGCAGTCCAAGAGACCGTGACTCTGTTTCTATAATATATGGTCATTGTTGGTAGCTTTTTTTAATAAACATAATCACATAAAACCAATGAAAGTCCTAGCCTCTTGGAGCTTGCCAGCCCTAGCACGTTATTTCCAGAGGTTTATTAGGTAGAGGGTCCAGTGCGCCACTTGTTCCCAGATCGAGTGTCTCTATTGGCTGATCATCATGTCGTAACGTCATGATGACAACTTGCAAGCTGTCATGTTCCCGTGAATCTCAGAGTTATGGTTAGCGGCAAGGGGTTAACAACTAAAATAATCAGGTGTACACTTCGGAAAAAATCAAAAGAATCCCCCAAAGGCACGGAAAATCAAAAACATCACAAAATTCCGAGAAAAATAAAAAACATTAGAAAAAAAATCACAAACAAAATTAAAAAGTCACTGGAAAACAGAAAAATCAAGAGAAATAATTAAATCCCAAGAATCACTAAAAAAAAACAATGAAAATGAAAATAAAAACAAAAAAATGAAGAAAAAAAAGATTACACAAAATCACGAAAAATTAAAAAAAAAAAGAACAAAATTAAAAATAATGAAAAAAATCCAAAAAAATCACGATTTTTTTTTTAAATCGGGTATACACTAATATGTCAAGTTGTCTCCCCTCCCGGTTAGCGGTGATTGTGAGTAGACCAAGTCACCAAGGCTATATATAGGTTCATTAGCCAAGTTGATGCCAAATAAATGGCCAGTCCCTCACATTTGAAATGTATACTTTTCATGACGTTGCCGAAATGTGCTGTATAGAAATCGTTTCGTGCTGCTACCGATTCCTTGTTATTCTACATTTAGTGTGGGTGTGAGAGGATCACAGCAAATGTAGAATAATACATAATCGGGAGCTGCACAAAACGAATTCCTTACAGCACATTTCAGCACAAAACGAGCACATTTCAATCATTTCAGAAAAAATACACATTTCACATGTGT
The DNA here is from genome assembly GCA_907164805.1 of Brachyptera putata. Lineage (NCBI taxonomy): Eukaryota > Metazoa > Arthropoda > Insecta > Plecoptera > Taeniopterygidae > Brachyptera > Brachyptera putata. The sequence continues at coordinate 6,239,976 of OU015469.1, forward strand.
CATCAACATTGGCCTCCCCATATTGAAATAAAATAACTAAAAAATGGTACGGTAGCAGATCTTTTGAATTTTTTTGCAGCACATTTCAGCAAATACGAACACATTTCAATGCCTTCAGAGAGAATTCGAATTTCAAATGTGGGGGGGAGGGGGTGCAATCAATGCACCTTAACGACATCCTAGCAGAGCAACATTTCTCGCGTCAGCGTTCCATTGTGATTGGGCCTTAAACATGAGATATTATTAAAGCCAATTAATGATAATATTCTATTATTGTTCGATAATGGTACGTGGATGAAAACAATAGAACACTAAAGAGGCTTTGTTCAAGTGACGTCACGCATTGCTCTACTCATATGGACAATAATATCCCCAAACATTCTGTTCCCTCGTCGACCACGATGTCGGTGTCATTATGTTTACCCGGCATGTTTCTAGTTGCTATAGTCACGGGCGGGGAAGGGGGGGGGGTCAATAGTCATGTGATAGGCCTAATTATAATCACTGACCTCTCAATACAATTAATAATTCAAATTGATATAATTTAATTGAAGTTTAATTTCATAATACTAATTTCATAATGATAAAATGTAAATTTTGTTTAGATTCTTTATCATATTCTGTGTTATGGTTTTATATTAGAGACAATAGATTTATTTGATCTATGTGTTATACCCAAAACGAACCCCTTAGATTGCATCAGTTGCTGAAACACTACATCTGCAAAAAGTCACGTAGACAATTATCTATATAAAAGTCTAGGCGCGTCTGTCTGTAAGGATGGTGACGATCGCGGGGCAGGGGGTGGGGGGGAGGTGAGGGAGGCGTGGATGACGGGCGGAGAATGGAGGGAGAGGAGGGAGACACACCGCTCTGATCATTGACACTTTGTTGTGCGTAAATCACTACTCACTTCGCCATTCTGGAGGAGAATGGAAGGTGCGAAGGAATTTACGCGTAATGGGTTAGTGTGTAGTGATGATGTGCGTATAACAATAGTAGTGGGAAGTATAGTAACAACAGAGAGAGAGACCCCGCGTTTTAAACGCGGGGCTACGGCTAGTTCCTAGTTGTTTAGTAAAATTCAATTCGACGAGACCCTGGAGTAAGCTATGGAAGAAGATGATCTGTTTATTGCGTGGGAGGAATTAGCGATAGTCGTCCGACTGTACCGTTGACAGATCGGACACGCGTCCAGAAACTACGCAGTTAAAAGATTCAGAACAAGGAAGAGGACATCATGCTAATCAGATCTCTCCAGATTGTCGTCGAGCGCGGACGTCTCTCCGGTTATGTGAAGAAGACGCTTGTGGTGTACAGCGGCGGCGTGATCCCGGCAGTCGGACAATCAACGACCCGCAACGACCATACACCAAGGGGGCGACGCGACAACGACGATTTGGAAAATGTCTCAACCTCAACATCTACGTAATACGGTACCGCTACGATATCATTATATATTTTTAATAAAGGCCTATTTTTCTTGTAATTATTAATTGTTCATAAACAAAAATAACAAGGGTTTAAAGTTATATTTATTAGACATTTTTACATAAATTATCATTTTTTTAAATAATTAGTTTCTCTTTTCGACGGGTTAGAGCGACAAAATTAATATCATTCTTATGTGTTCTATCTGAATTCTGATTTTGTTGGTTTTGTTGTTTCTTGCAGTGGCGGTTTTCTAGGGTAGGCAGAGGAGGCAGTGCCTCCTCAGTTTTTTGAGAGGCAGTACCATCTCATTTTTGACAGGAAAATAGCGCTTAGAACCAATTTCAAAATTTTCGTCTACATATATTTTCTCGTGATTTCGTGTCTATTGCCCATCATCATTGATTTTTATCGTTATTTTACACTATTTCATACAATAATTTCATATTCGCTGCATATTTCATGTACCGCGTTGTATAGTTCCGAGCTGAGTTTCTCATGTTCGAACTGTACCGTGGAGGCAAGTCTCCTATCAGGCTTGAACCACCCGCGCGCTGGTCGTCTGGGATGGGGGAGACGGTCGCTCGGTACATCCTTCTTTCGTGAGAGTTACTACTGTGTATTATACGAACCATGATGTTCTATCTCTCTCACTCTCGAACACGCATGCGCACGATGGCTTGAGAATGGCTACTACGGAGGCTCGCCTCACAATGCAATCCCTAATGCTGGACACCGAACCGACACGCGTAATCACACGTTTTACGTTCGGTTCTTTGATGTTGTTATGATGATTATTTTTATTTATTCATCATTATTATTACAAGTATTATTTTTATTACTATAATAATCATTATTATAATTGATATTATATATTTTTCACCCCACAGTTGGAAGAGCGTGCTAATTATTCTTGCATATGTATTATTTGAATATAATAATAAATAATAGTAATAATAACTAATATTATTATTATTATTATTACCATTACTTTTTTTTGTATCATTATTATTATTATTGATTGTTACTAGTTGTTTGGTTTGTACTTCCTATTAATGAGTGTTTCAAATTTTTACTCTGTTTTTATTCGAGTTTTGACCAAAGGAAATTTGTGAGAACTTCGAAATTCATTTATATGATGTCACAATGGTCAATTATTAGGCCTACTGTTATTTCACCTTGTCTATTCATTTTGTTGATACAATCAGCAGTCAACTATAACTTTAATATTCGTATTAGTTATTCAATCGGAATTCGGATTTATCCCTCATAGATGAATCTAAATTGCAGTGTGCACAAATAAAAATCACTCTGTAAATACAGTAGATAACTTTGTCAACTTCAGATAATTAAACACGTAGGCTACTGTGTCCAGTGTATATCATTCTGTTTATAGTGGGGTATCTTCAATTCTTGCTTCGTATCAGTGACTGAAAATATCACACGAATTTCTGAGAATTTATTCCGGCTTAGTGTTAGTTTCTTTATAATTCAGTTCAGTCGTGGACAAGAGAAGTAGCCCTAATTATTGTACAATGCTGTTGTGTCAAATTTCGATGTAGATGAAAATGAAAATCCCCTTACAAGTGACACCTTGACGTGGTGGTGGGGTTTGCTTGGGTCAATTCTAAAAGCTCTGCCGGCGGGAACTTTATGCTCACACTGGGGTCATCCTTTTGACGCAAAATGAAAATTCATTCAACGCGCCTTCAAACCCTAACATTCATTCATGTAATAAGAATGAAAAGAATATAGTCATACGCATCTTATGATTTATTAGAAAGAAACCTGCCTCCCCCCCACTGAAGGGCACGAGCCGCCACTGGTTTCTTGGGGGATTCAATTAAATTGTAACTTCAATTTGATATTGAGTTAAACACAAGTGTTTTCACCCTTTTGAATATCCTAAAAACCTAATTTCTAGTTCTACCAACCTTCCTAAATCCGAATTTGTTTCCGCTAGGAAGTCGTTTTTCTCTTCAATTAAAATTTACCAAATTCAATTTAATTATTTTTTTTAATTTTTGTAAATTCAAAATTTTGAGTCTCATCGTCTACCGGAGCAAGCGGCAAGGGCATCACAAAGTCACCAACGTGAGTCAGGTGTGCGTTTTGTGACACCATACTCTCGATTAAATTAATCAGATATAATAAAGTATATTAGGCCAATATAAATACAATAGGCATATGTTTATTAAAATTGAAGAAGTTATTACGAAGACAAATTTTCCTTATTGTGAGTGTGTCTACAATAATAACGTGCAGTTTATTATCGCTGCCACTTGGGGTCCATATTGGTAAATATATCGAACATCTGACACTTGCAATTATCAATCAATTGCCCCCCCCCCCCTTTTTCCTTATTACATAAATCTCATTAAAATCACGTCAACATGTCCCACTGCCCCGCAACATTTTACAAGACTTGACAACTAGATCAACGGGAGTAATTTATTTGCTCCCGGCAAATACCATTCAGGTTGCCATGGGTGACTCACCCATGGCGTTAAGGTCTGGAGGGAGGGTCCAGACCAAGTTCGGACCGTCTCGGTCGAGTGGAAGCCTTTTGGGGACCGGAGTATATTACTGAACCTTGTCTTTGTCTTTGTATTTTATTTCGTTTTCTTGTTACTTTTCTCTTCATCTATCGTCTCCTTTCATTTTATTTTATATCATCTTTCTTTTCTAGCTCTTTCAATCCCGCTCCCTCCATATCCTTGAAACGTCCACGAACGTAGTATGGCAAAGTACACGGACATGAACATGGGCGCTGAATGACCTCGCTGTCGGCGCGCCTTGAAACCCTAACACTAACTAACTTGACCGACCTTGACCCCGCCTCCTCTGGATGGTGACCTGACAGAGATGATATCAACCTGTTGAGGGGGTGCTATCACAAATCGAGAAATTTTAATTCACTATTTTTTCCATTCTCAAAAACCAGTGTAATTGAATGAAAATTTCACATCTTAAAAATAATTTTATGCTCTTTAATTATTGATATGACATTTTATTCTTGTGAATTCAATCAGTTTTGAGATAATACTTCAGTGAATTTCATTACACTCTTTTTATTCATTAACGTATTATCTTGAAAAGGATTGAAATTTAATCGGATCAAGAGCCAACATTACCAGCTCTAACAGGCAGCTTGAAGTTGTTGTCGCCATGGTTACTCATGCTATTTGCTTGCACTCACTCTCAGATAAAGGGTAACTGGACTTGGTCAGGGACGTCGTTGGGATTTGTGTATTAGGGGGGGGGGGGCAGGTTACATGAATACATGAAATGACCGCCCAGCTGGACACAGCGGCGCGCGAAAAGGGGGCCTTTGCCCCGCAGTGAATTGTTTGTAACATGGTATTTGTTCATTTTCGCGATTCACGCGCTCTTTTCCAGTCTGATAATTGAATGTGAATGGATATTGTTCAAGTTATTTTCAATATTCGAATCATTATGGACATTTTGGAAGCTCATTTTGTGACCCCCCTCCCTCCCCCCCCAGAAAGCGCCGCAGGGAATTTTTTGAAATACGATCATTTTTCAAGTGTTTTTTACGATTCACAAGTAGTTTTGAAGTCTGTTTAATGAATTATTATGGACATTTCCAAAGTTGTTCAAATATTCTAATCATTATGAACATTTTTCGTTCTTTTCGCGATGTCTCACGGCGAAATATTTTATTGTGTGTTTATTCGCATAGGTCACATGGATATATGTTTTTAAAGAAGGATAAGTTATTGGTGGGGCGCAAATGTCGATTAGTGGGGTCCCAAGACGTGGTTATACCGGCTCTATGAAAATCTTACTTCCGATACATACGGGTATCGATACAGGCTTAGCACAGGTTCAAGCTTGGGTTCAAGTTCGGACAGGGTCCATCATTAGACGAGCTTTAGTGAGGATTCAATTTGACTTACTGAAAAAAATTGGTGTTCGTTTTTTTTTTTTTTTTTCGTGTTTTTTTTTGTCGGTTCTCCACAGGTCAAACGACTACAGATATCAACTTCAAACTTTTTTTTTCCAATATGGTTCCTCATCTAACTTAGTTATGTATAGTTTTGTGGCATTATCGGGGAGTAACTTTTTTTTAAGGAATTTTAGAAATTTCAAAAATACCCATTAGAATAACACAGCGGAAAAAAAGATGATATGCCTATTTTTATTTTCCCAAAAAAATAAATTTTGCGTGAAGTTGAATTACATTTTGATAAACATTTCTGGAAACTTTCAACTTGATAGGATCAGCCATTTTGAAAAGAAAACATAAAATGTGCTAAATTTGTACCACTCGAAGCAGTTTTTACCCATTTTTACCCATACTATTACCATCTGCTCGTCTAACAACGCATATATGGCGTTTTCCTAGTTAGAGATGATTCGGGATGAAATGTTGAGTAAACCCTTCCTTGTGATTCATTAGGTACGTCCTGGGCCGTCTCTGCGTACCGTGTGCGCAGTACCATGTGCGCGCGGGCTATGGAACATTGCGACCTGTTGCACGCATGTGTTGCACGCTGTGCTAATAAACAGGCAAACGAAGAGGCTGGCAAGATGAACATAACGCAGCAGGCTGTAACAGCCTGCGCACGCAGCTACCCTTACAGCTTGTGGTAGGGGTAGAGAGTGGCAAGGTGGGCATTACATTCAGTTCTAGTTTTTTATTGGATTCGAGTTTCATTGTTTTTCATTCATTCATTTCAATCAATCGTTCATTCATTTGATAAAAGTATTTGTGATGTTAATTGCGTTTCAAGATGATAACAATGTAACGCTCTCGTTGACTGCAATAATATATTATTTCTCAATAATTACATTCATTGAATTATTTCAATATATATATAATATATATATATATATATATATATAATATATATATATATATATATATATATATATATATATATATTTATATATATATATATATATATATATATATATATATATATAATATATATATATATATATATATATATATGATAGGACGGGTATTATTGTCACTGAAAAATACCTCCTCGTCGGGGAATCGAACCCCGGACCTTATGCTTGATACACTTATGCTCTTTCCTCTTGTCTTCTCTGTGTGCAGCGAAGCTGCACATGTAATACCAGTGCCGACCGAGTTTGGTCATGAAAGGTTTTTCCTGGCATTATATGGTCCTGGTTTATAGTGAGTCTGTTTCCTGCAGTTTATTTTGCTTTTGATATGCGCACTTATTTGTTTGAATTATGTAGGAATAGAATCGAATTTTTGGACAGGGTTAGGGCTGAACGCTCCTGATGAAGTCAATCCGTTGCGCGGTTTTTTGGTGTGGGTAAATACTAATTGTACAATTTAATTCGGTATTTTTTGTTTTTTAAATCTAGTAGCTTCTTATTTCTCAGCAATGGCCGTGATGGGAAACTGATGATGTATCAGCCACTATTGAGGTGGCTGGAGCAGTCGTGGTCTTTTCGCTGGCAATTGGCGGTCTGGCTTTCCTGTCGATGCGATTCGGCGTTTATGTGAGTCGCGTGGGTGAACCTTGATATCGGCTAGTTCGGCAATGTATTGATGTTTTGATGTACCATAGAAGTGATCGCTGCTTGCTGTAGATGTTCTGCTACCTGCTTAGTGTCGGTCTCTTCGTGTAGTGATGAGATTCTAGTCCAGCATGGTAGTCCCGTAATGGTTCGTAGCACTGAGTTTTGTAACACTTGTAGTTTGGACATAAGATGATCAGCACAGTTGGACCAGATTGGCGAAGCGTATGTTATTGATGGTTTGATTACAAGATTAAAGATACGGAGTTTTGAGTTTAGTGATAGTTGTTTGGATCTTAGAAGAGGATAGAGAGAGAATTGTTTTCTCTTTGCTTTCATGATGATATCTTCCATATGTGGCTTCCATGAGAGTGTTCTGTCCAGCGTGACCCCGAGGTATTTTACAGATGAGCTCCACTCAATTGTCTTGTCATTAAGAACGAGTTTCTGCGTCCTCCTTTGTCTACTACCTGTACCGTAAAGCGTCGCCTGCGTCTTTGATGGGTTAACTTCGATCCTCCATTTCTTGTACCATTTTGCAGTCATATCAAGGGCGGTTTGTAGGCGTAGGACTGCTTGTTTGGCGTAAGGAGATTGACTTAATATTGCAGCGTCGTCGGCGTATAGAGCAAGTGTGGTATGAGGATGGTCTGTCGCGATATCGTGTGTGTAAAGGTTGAAAAGAACAGGTCCAATCACAGACCCTTGAGGGACACCTGCCAAAATTGGGAGCGCTGTCGAGTTGCAATCTCCTTTTGAGATAAAAAAAGCTTCTGTCTGGAAGATAGGATTTAATAAGCATGATTAAGTGGGGAGGAAATTTGAGCGTCAGTAATCCCTCTATCAAATGCTTTAGCAATATCTAAAAACACTCCTACTGTTTGGTAATTTCTATTGAAGCCATTGGTTATGATGTCTGTGACTCTTAGAAGTTGGTGTACCGTCGAGTGACCTTGTCTGAATCCATATTGTTCATTCGGTATAGCACGGGAATTGGTAATATGTTCTTGCATTCTTCTTAGTATAGCCCTCTCCATAACTTTGGAAAGTCCTGATAGCAAACTTATGGGGTGATAGCTGGTGTGATCACTGGGAGGTTTACCGGGTTTGAGGAAGGCTACAACTTTAGCCTTTTTCCATGATGTTGGAAAGTGTTGAATATTCAGTACCGCGTTCATCAGATCTATGAGCATACGAATTGTGTTCAACGATAGATTCATGATAGTAGAATTAGTTACTCTATCTTCCCCTGGAGATTTATTTTGTGATAGATTCTTAGCAACAGCCTGTAATTCTTCAATGGTGATGGGTACAATGTTGTCTTCTTCATTTATGAGTAGGTGGAGGGCTCTTTTCATTGAGTTTATGATTGGATTGGTTTCTTCATTTGGTTTATTTGGCCTAAATGATTCTGCTAGAGATGTGGCTATTGCGTCTGCCTTTTCTTGTGTGGAGTTTGCCATATAATGCTTGGCTTTTATTGGAGGATCGGGTTCGGGCTTTCGTTGGAGTCGTCGAGCCATTCTCCAGATTGAATTATCTTTGAAATTCAGTTTGTTTGTGGTTTCATCCCATTTGTTTTTTCTGAATTCACAAATGAGATAGCTCAGTTTTTTATTTTGTGCGTTGTATTTTTTCTTGAGCTCCAAAGTTCGTTTCTTTTGGTATAGCCGTCTAGATTGATTCTTTATTTTAACTGCCTTAGCAAGGCCAGGCGGTAAGTCGATGAGTGTGTTCCGTTTTGAGATTTTCTTTGGAATGGCCATTTCCATGGATTCCACTATTATCGTTGTTAGAAGTTCAGTAAGTGTTTCAATTTCCTCGGGACAGGTCAGACGTGGAGTCACACTTGGCAGCTTCTCATCTAAGTTTGAACGAAAAAGTTTCCAATTTGCTTTGTTGAAATTGAGTTTGTGTGTTTTCAGTTCATGTACTGTGATAGCACTCCCAATGATCACAAGGACGGGATTGTGGTCGGAGGACAGTTCTTGGAGAGTTTCGATAGTGAATGATGGAGCTAGTTCGTGAATAATTGCTATATCAAGTATATCAGGATTATGATTAGTATTTCCAGGGTAGTGTGTTGGCTCTAGAGGGCCTACAACTGCATAGTTGCTATTCATTGAGTGTTTGTATAGCTCTCTTCCCCTCTTGTTGATGACTTTAGAGTTCCAAGCATGATGTTTGCAATTGAGGTCTCCTAATATGATTGTTGGTACTTTCTCTTCTAAAAGACTGTCTATCTCTGCTCCATCGGAGCTATTCTTCGGGGAGGCATACGCAGAGATTACTTTCAGTTTACCGAAACAGGTTTGAATTATAATTGCTGTAGTTTCAGTATTTGGAGTATTTGGTGTTTGTATCTGATAATGATTTACTTGATTTGAAATAAGTATAGCAGTTCCTCCTGCTCGAGTTTTTCCAGGTCGATCTGTTCTGTAAGTTTTGTAGTTGGCTATTTGCCACTTGTCGCTTGGTATAAGGTTAGTCTCGTTGATGAGGAGAATGTCCACTTTATGTTTATAGAGGAAGTGGCTAGTTTCTGTAGTTTTGGCCCTCACGCCTCCGTTGGCGTTCCAGGTTACAAGCCTGATCTCTTTAGGGGTTGGATCCATTTATGGGATTCTGATCTGCTCCTCAATCAACTGCAGCATTAGGCTTGCCATTGATCGAACTATTGGTGAGGTGTCAAGTTCCAGAATACCTTTTGCTATATTAGCTATAACAATCCATTTTGATTTGTGTTGGCTACTTGTTCGTCACGTACTTGTTCATCTAGCATTCGATTCAATGCTCTCTTGTACTTGATGCAAATCCGGGCACTGCTGGATGAGCCCCGTCGCACAGGCAACATTTTGCAGGAACCTTAGGTGGTTTTGTACATGTCTTTGATGCGTGTCCTCCAGCACACTTGAAACATCTGGGTGCCATGTAGCAGTGAAGGGCATGGTGTCCATATCGATTGCAATTAAAGCATTGCGTTGGGGTTTTGGGAGGAGTATACCATTCGAGGGTTACTCGACAGTCACATAGTCTTGTGATTTCTCTTATTGGGCTCACCCAGGATCTTTTTCAAATGTCGTTAAAAAGAGTGGAAGTGGTCGCCTCTCCTTTGTGTGCGTCAGGATTTGCGTCATGATTGTATCTGTGTAGAGCCCATGTCTCTCAGTTCTGTGAGAGCTTCGTTAGTGTCCTGGGTCCATTGGAATACCTCTTATGATAATTCGTTCTGTCTTTCGTTCCCCTGTAGGTAAGAAAAGTGTTGGATTCCTTTTTCTTTGATGTTATCCATTACTGTGTGGTAGTCAGAGATATCGTTCAGAACTAATTTGATTGAGTCCTTCCTTGGATATGAAGTGAGTCCTTTTCTGATGATAGCGTTGATACTTTTCCTCATTTCCTGAGTATTTGTAATACCCCTAAGAATTATTGGAGGAATGTGTATTCTCTTCTTATTTGGGTCTGTGATGTCGCTGATGTTACCAGGATTTTGTGATGTTTCGTGGTTTTGGTTCCTCGCGTCAAGACATACCTGTTTAGGGTATTCTTCACCGTTCGATTCACTAAGTGCACTAAACATGTTTGATAGTGGTATGGCATCTGTTTCGGGATCAGATCTCTTTCGCTTTCGTTTAGTATCTTCGTACGCCTGCAGTTTGCGAAGTTCCTGCAGCTTCCGGTCTAACTGGTCTTTTATATTTTCTTTTTCCTGGCGCTCTTTTAGATATTGTTGTTCATCGTTTGCTGTTACAAACCATTTACTATGAACTGCTGTGTTCATTCCTGGAACTAGTGAGTATCATTGGTAGGAGTAGAGGTCCATGGCAGTAGCATTCTCTTGTGGAGATATCACTGTTGTGACGTTTTCTGTATTTTAAGAGGCATATTTGAAAATTAATATGGATGCCTTGCACAATTTGTTTCACTAAAAAGCTGGCTAGACGGCGGATGCTCTTTCCTTCTAAGCTAACGAGGGGGGTATCTTTCAATGATATAATTGTGTGTGTAATGGTACAGATGGAGGTTGAGGGGTAGATATATGTTCTACCAATTTAAGAACTCAGTTACCATGCGATGCACTTGGGCATTCACGACCAATTATCCACTGTTCTCCGGATTAACCTTATATGAGTAGGCGGGAATGTGAGTACATGGCTTTCTGTTGAAATGTACATCACGTAATGTTGATAGGACGGGTATTTTGATCACTGAAAAAATTTATTCTCACTGATAATAATATAGAAAATATATATATATATATATATAATATATTATATTAGATATATATATATATATATTATATATATATATACGGTATTTATATATAATATAATATATATATATATATATATATATACAATGACTCGCCATATATGTATACCCATAATCGATTGGGGTGAATGAGTGCATAAAGGGCACATTTTCATTGTTCTATTTACAACTAGGAAACGCCCTTATGCGTTGTGAGATGAGCTTAGAAGTATGGAAATGTAGAATTACAAACATTTGGGGTCAGTTCAATGTACATTACAGGCCATGGAATCACACAACTTCAAGGTTTGGGAAAAACCCCGGTTGTCTGTTGGGATTGGACCTTGGGGTTTCCCCAACCAAAGGCCCCGTGCCTTTTTGATATCCATCACTATTTTAATCGTTTTAATTTTTTGGGGACCTTTTTGCTCACATTTGATAGTTCCTTAAATTGGGGTTTTTTAATTGCTTTTATTGATGTGTAAAAAAAACATAAAAGCTTTTTTCTTCCTTTTTTTCTCACCGTTGTTTCCCTAATCGCTTAAAATATGTTGGGGTAGTTTTTAAAAATAAATTTTAAGTTTGGGAAAAATTTGGTTGTAAGTTTTTTGCATTTAATGGGAATTTTTTATTAAATTTTTTTTTAAAAAAGTTAAAAATTTTTTGAAAAAATTAACCCTATTTGGATAAATTAATTTGAAAAAAAAGATTATTAAATTTTTTGAATGTATGGGTAAAATTAAAAAAAAAATAAAAAAAAAAATTAAAAAAAAATTTTGGAGGGGGAAAAATTTGAGTTTGTAATTTTTTTTGTTTTTCTGAATAAAACTGATTTTTTTTATTAAGTAAAAATATATTTGGAATTGGATTTTGATTGGAAAATTAAAAAGGGTAATTTTTTTTGATTTGAAAACTTTTGTAAAGGAAATTTATTATTATCTTTTAAAAAATTAAGGTAAAATTAAAATTTGGAATATTTTTGAAGTAAAAAAGTGGTGATAAGAATTTTTAATGAAAGTATTTGATTTTGATTTTGGGAAGTTTATTATTTTCTTTAAAATATGTTTTTAATAATTTTGGATATTTTTGAATAAAATTTTTGTGTGAAAATAAAGATATTAATGGATATTATTTGTATTGATTTTTTAAGGGGAAGTTATTATTTTTTTTTTAATTATAGGAATTTTACCAATTTGGGGAAAATTTTTTTTGGTAAATTTTTGGAATGTATTTTTTTGAATTTTTGTTCTGTGACTTTTTTAAGGAATTTATTATTTTTTATTTTAAAGGATTTTATATATTGGGGTATTTATTAATAATTTCATGTGTGTGAATAAAGTATTTAAACCTTGGGAAGTTAAGTTTTAATTAAAATTTTTGAGAATAAAATTTTATGTTGGGGGATATTGTTTAGAGAGAAGGTGTAAAAAATAATAATGAGGGGAATATATGATAATTTTAAATAGTGGTGAGTAGTGATGTAGTATTGGGAGATTTGATTTTGCCTGGGGGTAAATGAAAGGCTTTTGTTTTAGATGTTTATAAAAATATTAAGTAAAAATTAAAAAATTTCATTTAATATTTGAGAAATATTTTAGGAATGAGGTGGTTTGGTCTTTATGTGTGGGGAGGGGGGGATTTTAAAGTTGTTGTGGGAATTTTTAATTTTTTTTGGTTTTTTAGTTTGGTATGGGGATGGTTTAAATAAGTGGGATGAGTTATTATATTTTTAAAAGAAATTTTTTATAAAATTTTTTGTATTGAGATTTTTGGGATATTGGGGTTAAAAATAAAAGGACAATGATTTAATAATTTTTTGGTTTAAAGAGGAAATAAAAGGGAAAATTTTGGTGAATATTGATATTATTTTAAGTTTTGGGTTTTTGTGAGTGGGAAAGGAAGGCCCCTTTAAACAAACTTTTAGGGGGGGGGTTTTTTAGGGGATTTGGTTGGGAAAAAATTTTTTTTGTGTTTTGAATATTCAGTCCCGCGTTCATAATTGAGTCTTTGGTTTTCAACGATAGATTCTGTAGTAAAATTAGTTACTTTTCTTCCCCTGGAGTTTTATTTTGTGATAGTTTTGCAACGCCGAAAATTTTTAAAGGGTGAGGGTACAATGTTTTCTTCTTCTTATGAGTGGTGGGGGCCCTTTTTCTTGAGTTTTAGATTGGTTTGGTTTCTTCATTTGGTTTTTTTGGCCTAAATGTCTGTAGGAGTGGCTTTTGCGTCCCCTTTTTTTGTGTGGGTTTGCCAATAAGTTTGGTTTTTTTGGGAGGATGGGTTTGGGGCTTTCGTTGGAGTCGTCCGAGCCATTCTCCAGATTGAATATCTTTGAAATTCAGTTTGTTTGTGGTTTCATCCATTTGTTTTTTCTGAATTCACAATGAGATAGCTCAGTTTTTATTTTGTGCGTGTATTTTTTCTTGAGCTCCAAGTTCGTTCTTTTGGTATAGCCGTCTAGATTGATTCTTTATTTTAACTGCCTTAGCAAGGCCAGGCGGTAAGTCGATGAGTGTGTTCCGTTTGAGATTTCTTTGGAATGGCCATTTCCATGGATTCCACTATTATCGTTGTTAGAAGTTCAGTAAGTGTTTCAATTTCCTCGGGGACAGGTCAGACGTGGAGTCACACTTGGCAGCTTCTCATCTAAGTTTGAACGAAAAAGTTTCCAATTTGCTTTGTGAAATTGAGTTTGTGTGTTTTCAGTTCATGTACTGTGATAGCACTCCCAATGATCACAGGACGGGATGTGGTCGGAGGACAGTTCTTGGAGAGTTTCGATAGTGAATGATGGAGCTAGTTCGTGAATAATTGCTATATCAAGATATCAGGATTATGATTAGTATTTCCAGGGTAGTGTGTGGCTCTAGAGGGCTACAACTGCATAGTTGCTATCATTGAGTGTTTGTATAGCTCTCTTCCCCTCTTGTTGATGACTTTAGAGTTCCAAGCATGATGTTTGCAATTGAGGTCTCCTAATATGATTGTTGGTACTTTCTCTTCTAAAAGACTGTCTATCTCTGCTCCATCGGAGCTATTCTTCGGGGAGGCATACGCAGAGATTACTTTCAGTTTACCGAAACAGGTTTGAATTATAATTGCTGTAGTTTCAGTATTTGGAGTATTTGGTGTTTGTATCTGATAATGATTTACTTGATTTGAAATAAGTATAGCAGTTCCTCCTGCTCGAGTTTTTCCAGGTCGATCTGTTCTGTAAGTTTTGTAGTTGGCTATTTGCCACTTGTCGCTTGGTATAAGGTTAGTCTCGTTGATGAGGAGAATGTCCACTTTATGTTTATAGAGGAAGTGGCTAGTTTCTGTAGTTTTGGCCCTCACGCCTCCGTTGGCGTTCCAGGTTACAAGCCTGATCTCTTTAGGGGTTGGATCCATTTATGGGATTTCTGATCTGCTCCTCAATCAACTGCAGCATTAGGCTTGCCATTGATCGAACTATTGGTGAGGTGTCAAGTTCCAGAATACCTTTTGCTATATTAGCTATAACAATCCATTTTTGATTTGTGTTGGCTACTTGTTCGTCACGTACTTGTTCATCTAGCATTCGATTCAATGCTCTCTTGTACTTGATGCAAATCCGGGCACTTGCTGGATGAGCCCCGTCGCACAGGCAACATTTTGCAGGAACCTTAGGTGGTTTTGTACATGTCTTTGATGCGTGTCCTCCAGCACACTTGAAACATCTGGGTGCCATGTAGCAGTGAAGGGCATGGTGTCCATATCGATTGCAATTAAAGCATTGCGTTGGGGTTTTGGGAGGAGTATACCATTCGAGGGTTACTCGACAGTCACATAGTCTTGTGATTTCTCTTATTGGGCTCACCCAGGATCTTTTTCAAATGTCGTTAAAAAGAGTGGAAGTGGTCGCCTCTCCTTTGTGTGCGTCAGGAGTTGCGTCATGATTGTATCTGTGTAGCCCATTTCTCTCAGTTCTGTGAGAGCTTCGTTAGTGTCCTGGTCCATTGGAATACCTCTTATGATAATTCGTTCTGTCTTTCGTTCCCCTGTAGGGTAAGAAAAGTGTTGGATTCCTTTTTCTTTGATGTTATCCATTACTGTGTGGTAGTCAGAGATATCGTTCAGAACTAATTTGATTGAGTCCTTCCTTGGATATGAAGTGAGTCCTTTTCTGATGATAGCGTTGATACTTTTCCTCATTTCCTGAGTATTTGTAATACCCCTAAGAATTATTGGAGGAATGTGTATTCTCTTCTTATTTGGGTCTGTGATGTCGCTGATGTTACCAGGATTTTGTGATGTTTCGTGGTTTTGGTTCCTCGCGTCAAGACATACCTGTTTAGGGTATTCTTCACCGTTCGATTCACTAAGTGCACTAAACATGTTTGATAGTGGTATGGCATCTGTTTCGGGATCAGATCTCTTTCGCTTTCGTTTAGTATCTTCGTACGCCTGCAGTTTGCGAAGTTCCTGCAGCTTCCGGTCTAACTGGTCTTTTATATTTTCTTTTTCCTGGCGCTCTTTTAGATATTGTTGTTCATCGTTTGCTGTTACAAACCATTTACTATGAACTGCTGTGTTCATTCCTGGAACTAGTGGAGTATCATTGGTAGGAGTAGAGTCCATGGCAGTAGCATTCTCTTGTGGAGATATCACTGTTGTGACGTTTTCTGTATTTTTAAGAGGCATATTTGAAAATTAATATGGATGCCTTGCACAATTTGTTTCACTAAAAAGCTGGCTAGACGGCGGATGCTCTTTCCTTCTAAGCTAACGAGGGGGGTATCTTTCAATGATATAATTGTGTGTGTAATGGTACAGATGGAGGTTGAGGGGTAGATATATGTTCTACCAATTTAAGAACTCAGTTACCATGCGATGCACTTGGGCATTCACGACCAATTATCCACTGTTCTCCGGATTAACCTTATAGGAGTAGGCGGGAATGTGAGTACATGGCTTTCTGTTGAAATGTACATCACGTAATGTTGATAGGACGGGTATTTTTATCACTGAAAAATTTATTTCTCACTGATAATAATATATAGAAAATATATATATATATATATATATATATATATATATATATATATATATATATATATTATATATATATATACGGTATTTATATATATATATATATATATATATATATATATATATATACAATGACTCGCCATATATTGTATACACATAATCGATTGGGGTGAATGAGTGCATAAATGGCACATTTTCATTGTTCTATTTACAACTAGGAAAACGCCCTATATGCGTTGTGAGATGAGCTTAGAAGTATGGAAATGTAGAATTAAAACATTTGGTCAGTTCAATGTACATATACAGGCCATGGATCACTACAAACTTCAAAGGTTGGAAAACCGCGGTTGTCTGTTGGTATATGGACCTTGGTTTCCCAACAATGGTACCAGTGCCTTCTTGATATCCATCACATATTTTAATCGTTTTAATTTATTGGTGACACTTGTTGCTCACATTTGATAGTTCCTTAATTGCTTTCTTAATTGCTTTTATTGATGTGTAAAAAAGTACATTAAAAATGCGTTTTCTTCGTTATTTCTCATCCGATTGTTCCATAAATCGCTTAAAATATGTATGATACGTTTTTCCACATTCAGTATAAATTTGAGAGCTTTCGGAAAATTCTGGTTGTCCAAGTATTTCTTTCCCGGCCTATTCTAATGGCGAATTTCCATACTTTCCAAATTTTTTCCGGAAAAACCGTTCAACCGATTTTTCTGAAAAACAATCTCAACCTATTCTGGTATAATTCCAATTTGAAAAAAAATTCGAGTTGATTGAAACTTTTTCCTGACCTGTATGCCGCGTACAAAATTACACAAAAAAAAATAAACCTCCCCCCCCCCCCCCCAAGAAAAAACATTAAAACCAAGCCCAAAATTTTTCGGTAGGATGAAAATCTTCGCTACGCTCATGTAATTATTTACTTGTTTTTCTGTACATCATCAACACTAGTATTTTGTTATTATTAAAGATAATCATTATTATAACTGTTGAAGAAGTTGCCATGATTATCGCATTGTACAGCACAACGAGGTTAATAAAGGTAATTATTCTGACTTCATGTAGCACTTTAGCTCCAAGAGCCGAAGTTTATTATTATCTTTTATAATTATAGGATATTATACTCATATTCTGGAGTATATTTATTCGAAGTAAATTCATCGTGTCGTGAATCAAAGTATATTATACCTGTGATAAGTCCTCATTCTGACTTCATGTAGCACTTTAGCTCCAAGAGCCGAAGTTTATTATTATCTTTATAATTATAGGATATTATACTCATATTCTGGAGTATATTTATTCGAAGTAAATTCATCGTGTCGTGAATCAAAGTATATATACCTGTGATAAGTCCTCATTCTGACTTCATGTAGCACTTTAGCTCCAAGAGCCGAAGTTTATTATTATCTTTTATAATTATAGGATATTATACTCATATTCTGGAGTATATTTATTCGAAGTAAATTCATCGTGTCGTGAATCAAAGTATATTATACCTGTGATAAGTCCTCATTCTGACTTCATGTAGCACTTTAGCTCCAAGAGCCGAAGTTTATTATTATCTTTTATAATTATAGGATATTATACTCATATTCTGGAGTATATTTATTCGAAGTAAATTCATCGTGTCGTGAATCAAAGTATATTATACCTGTGATAAGTCCTCAGACAGTTTTAACTTACAACGTTTTGAGAGATAAAATTCTTATGAATCTGGGCCCTGGTATACTTGTTTCCACGAGAGAAGGTCGCCTACAACAAAATAATAATACCGAGACGGAATATCAATGATAATACTGTCAACATAGTGGTCGAGTAGCTAGCACACTGTACCGTCATTGAGGACGATTTCGATTCTTGCCATGGTCGTAAATCCTGACAGGCTTTTCGTGATTAACCGACTTGTTCCCACTATCCAATCACACCTATTACAGTAAACACCTTCCACATAATTTCATTTATCATTCTCCGACGACAATATATCTTACCGGCACATGCAGCGCAGTGGTTATCGCGCTCGCTTCATGTGATCCGGGAGGCGAGGGGAATTTCGAACCCAGTTCGTTCCCCGCTGCCGACCATCTTCACAGTTTTTTTCATGGTTTCCCTCTGTAGTCTTGGCTAATGCCGGGATGGTTTACAATAAGTCGGCCATGACCGCTTACTTCCCACTATCCTTCCCATTACCAAAGAACCTTCATCTCATCATCCCATCATTTCATTGATCATCTATCCGACGCCATTAGATCTGCGCCATCATAACAATGCGTCGTTAAACCCAATATAAAGGAACAATAGATCTTAATCACCAGTTTATTGCGTCGTTGAACCCAGCAGGAATCAATAAATGGACATCTGCTGAACTGAGCTAATAAGTTGACATCCATTATTCCCAGCCCTCCCACAGGATGGACGTGTTGCTCGAGCTGGGAGTGGATCCCGATGACGTGCTAGTAGTCCTGGTGCTGCTCGGCGGCCTGGTGCTCCTGATCCTGTCGGTCCTGATCCTGGTGACCACGTGGTGCCTGTACAGGTGCGGGCTCAGCAAGGAGTACGGCTCGCTCACGTACGAGCAGAGAAGAGAGCGGAGACTGTACGGCTATCTGGCGTCACACAAATGAGGGTAAACACCGACATCTGGACACCGTGACGTGGTGTGGGGGCTTGCGTGACCACGTGATCTCCAGAGCTGTCAAGGTCACCCATGGCGATAAGGTCTGGAGTGAGGGTCCAGACCAAGTTCGGACCGTGTCGGTCGAGTGGAAGCCTTTTGGTGACCGGAGTGTATGAAGAGTTAGTTAGAGTTGGGGTTTAAAGGCGCGTCGACAGCGAGGTCGTTTAGTGCCTATGTTCATGTCCGTGTACTTTGCTATAGTTGTCAACGTTTGTGGATGTTTCAAGCAAATGGAGGGATCGGGATACAGGGAGCTAGAAAAGTACCATAAGAAAAGTGATATGAAATAAAAGAAAAGAAAGAAGACGATAGATGAAGAGAAAAGTAACAAGAAACGAAATAAAATAAAAAGACAAAGGCAAGGTTCAGTACTCCCTCCATACACTCGAGGCTTCCAGTCGACCGAGACGGTCCGAACTTAGTCTGGACCCTCACTCCAGACCTTATCCCCATAGGTGATCCTGCTGGGAACAAATAAATTGCTTCCAACGATCAAGTTGTCAAGTCATAGAAAATGGTTTTGGGCAGGAACGTGATTTCAAGATTTTTGACCTGATTTTGATGATATTTATGTAATAAGGAAAAGGGGGAGCGCAATTGATTGATAATTGGGGCAGATGTTCGATATATTTACCAATATGGACCAAGTGGCAGCAATAATAAACTACGCATTGCTATTGTAGACACACTCACAACAAGGGAGAGTTGCGTTTTTCATCGAAAATCACATCCTGAATTTGTTACCATAAAATACCATAGTAAAATGTCATAAAAAATACCAGGAAAAATGACATGCAGCGATACAAATATAATGTTGATCCTCCTCGAAGGATCCGGACACCTTGTCGTGGTGTGGGGGCTTGCGTGGCACCGTGATCCCCAGACCTATCGTCGGGAGCAATTTATTTGCCCCCAGCAGGGTCACGCATGGCGATAAGGTCTGGAGTGAGGGTCCAGACCGAGTTCGGACCGTCTCGGTCGAGTGGAAGCGTTGAGTATATGGAGGGAGTAGTGAACCTTGCGATTGTATTTTTATTTCTATAGACTCTCCTTGTCATTTCTCATGTCATATATCATCTTCTTTTTCACTTCTCATCTTCCCTTAATTTTCTCTTTCTATCTCGCTCTCTCCATGTGCTTGAAACATCCACAAACGTTGACAGCTACGGCAGAGTACACGGACATGATGGGCGCTAAATAACCTCGCTGTCGACGCGCTTTTGAACTCTAACATTCATTCATAATGTTGCGTTGTGTTATATTGGTTGAGATTTCCTAATTCACCTGCATATAGGTGTGAAATAGTTATACATGACTAGAAATAATTTATTTACTTTCCAACATACACGATATGTTAACGATAGATATATGTTATCCATAGATCTATATAATGGTGTTAGACGCACCTTACTTATCACTGAGATCTATTGGCGTCGGTGAATGATATCTATGAGATGGTGGGATGCTGTGATGAAAGGTTATTCTAATAGGTATTTTTGGATAATGGGAAGGAGTCAGTCGTGACCTGTTGTTAAGGAACCATCCCAGTAATCACCGGAACCACAGAGGCAAATCCGGAAAATCTGTCAGGGTAATCGTCTAATCGAGCTCCGGTCTCCTGAATGACGTTTCAGTATGCTAGCCACTTGACTACTCGTCTCACTATGGTATAATGAAGATCGCAAAGATAAAGTGAAAGAATAATTAGACGAGCTTTAGCGAGGATTCAATTTGACATACTGAAAAAAAATTGGTGTTCGTTTTTTTCTTTTTTTTTTCCATGTTTTTTGTCGGTTCTACACAGGTCAAACGGCTACAGCTATCAACTTCAAACTTTTTCCAATATGATTCATCATCTAACTTAGATCTGTATAGTTTTGTGGCATTATCGGGTGGTAACTTTAATTTATGAATTTTAGAAATTTCAAAAATACCCATTAGAATAACACAGCGGAAAAAAAAGAGAATATTTTTATTTTACAAAAAATGTAATTTTGCGTACAGTTGAATTATATTTTCATACATATTTCTGGAAACTTTCAACTTGATCGGGTCAGCCATTTTGAAGAAAAAACATAAAATGTGCTAAATTGGTACCACTCGAAGCAGTTTTTCCCCATTTTTCCCCATACTATTACTATCCGCTCGTCCAACAACGCATATATGGCGTTTTCCTAGTCGAGTTTAATTATATTCGAAATATAGTTCAGAACAATAAACACATTTTTGTTTTGGCTTCACAGATTTATTCCAACTGGGCTATGTTCGTCGATAACCCCACCGTCCTGGTCGCCATTGGCCTCGTCTACGCCTACGTCATATCCGTCACATGGATCGTGATCATAGCCTTGTGCAGGTTCATGACGAAGGTGCGCCGTATGACGCCGGAAGCGCGACATATCTACATGACGTACGGCACCCTGGGCGTCCCGCAGAATATGTTCCCGAGGGTTCCCAAGCGGGAAGTGTCGTTCCCGGTGCACGTGACCAGGCACTACCAGATGGCGCTGTTCGACCCGCCGGTCTACACTCACGAGCTGTATAACGAGCAGGGCGAAATAGTGCTGACCCATTCTTAAACACGAACTGTAGCAATGTCAATCATCTTGCAAATCATAAATCATTCTTCTCAGATAATTTATTAATTTCATTCATTCATATAATATATCAAATAACGTATAAATGTATAATGTATATAATATATATTATATATAAAAAGCTCGTGTCACTATATTGTCAATATATTAATTCTTTGGATATTGTCATCTTGCACCAATGTCTCTAGTGTTCGAAGTGTAACTAGTCACAGAACATCATGTAAACAGAACACCCAGCACAGGCAGAGGTCAATATAAGTGGTGACAGATCTATGATCGAGAGATGCATCAAGCACCACGAGCCAAAAGCTGATGTATAGTGAATTTTGATTGGTGGAAATTTTAAATCGAATGTTTTATTGGTCGAACAAAAGTGAGCTCCTTCGGGGCAAGCCTGGTACAACAGGAAGATAAAGGAGAACGATATAGACAGTCGCGGGAGCAGGACGTGATAGACACTGCGAAAGACAATCGCCAGACTCGCAGACTCAACATCGCCGCGAACGCAACGACGAACGCTGACCAAGGCGTATCTACCTGCAGACTACCCTCCGCGGGAATCGAAGACGCGACGTGGTTCGTCGGAGAACTTGCATGTGCGCGCGTGGGGTGAACGAGCGAGCGGTAAACGCTGACTTTTTTTAAACCAATCTGCCCTGTTTACTATATAAATATATATTTTAATTAGGCCTATTGTTTGTATGAACTGTAGGTTAATTTTTCTTTTGTGTCAATTAAATTCACGTTTTGTTCTCAATAGGTCATTGGGATGACAACATTTATTTTGGTTCATTGTTGCAAGAACGCAGTTTTGTGTTTTTTCTTCAAATAATTGAATGTAACATTTTTCTTGAAAATACATAATTTTTTCAACTGATTTTGATCTTACACAAGTTGCTTTTCCCTCAATCCCAGATATCTTCTGATCTCCCAGATATTTTCTGCCCGGTTCCATTTTTTCTGTTTTTCAGATTTAGTTAGTTTATTTTCAAAATTTGATTTTTTTATTCTTTTTATTTCGACTTGGTCAATTTAGTGCAGGATTGGACCAGAAAGCTACATACTCTTGTGTGAAATTTTGAAGAAATTTGGTCGAAGTAATTCCGAGATGAAGGTAAATTTATACTAGGAATTATTATTCTGAAATAACGGACATTGGAATGCACGGTAACATTCAGGCCTAGCAGGTCTATGCCTATGTGAATAGCACTGCGCATAGAGCTGAAAATGAGTCCTGAATCCAAAATATTATAAAATAATGTGTTCAAACAAATTAACTGCAAAAAAAGGAAACCCCGCCCCACACAGAAAATAGCAGGGTCTGGGTTCCCTTAGGCTGGGGCATTTTTGGGCCCTTTTTGACCCCCTGGGATCAGATAATCCTCAGGCGACGCATATTACGTGTCTTACTCATTGATCGCCATCAATTACAATACAGAGAACATATGTACTTTACATAACTCTGTTATGGCTCATAAGAATACGAGAATTAAATAACCATATAAGAACACATTGACGCTTTGAAATACTATATTTACTCATTTACTTAGTACATTTTCTTTATCTCTAACTTTCATGAACAGAAAACAAAAGGCTCTTCTGTTTTTCTCAACAATCAATCATTCCTACTTGGCCGGACATGCCAAGTAGAAGATGGCGGTGGTTTCTGCACTCTCTTGCACAGTCACTGCCCTCTCGCTACATCCATCTAATTAGGTGAGGCCTAACAACTCTTTCATCACTGGCTCCATATATATTAGGTATTGGATTTTTCAATATTGGGCTTAACATTTCTTGAGTTCGAATATTACGTAACAGCAGATGGTAACATTACAAAACACATCTATCGGAGGATAAAGATGTGAAAATGTGTGACAACCCTGGGTGACAACAGAGAAGCCGTTCAAGATTCGATCAGATTAAAATATGAATGAGAATGTGACCACCAATAAAAGTTTAAATATGTAACTCTCTGAACTTTGAAGATTGTCTTCTAATACGATGAATTTAAAATGTGTGCATTAGTTTGATCCCATATAATTATGTTAAAGAAGGTTTGATCCCATATAAGAAATATTTATAAACACCAAAACAAGCAGAATAATAATTGTGCAATACCCATCGAGTGGAAGCATATTATTTATTGGATGAGCTAAGCGAAGACTCAATTTCACTTGACCCGAAAAAAATGTACATGTTCTTTTTTTTTTCTCGCTCTGCAGGTCAGACGAAAATTCAAATTCGATTGAAACTTGGCATGCCCATGTGTCATCATCTGGATTGAATCTCATCAGTTTTCAAACGCAATCGGTTGCACAACTTCTGAGAAAACTAATTTTCCATTTTCCAAATTATCCATAAGAATAAGCCAGAGAAGAATTTTCGTGAAAAAATGTCCTTCGAAAAAATTCAAATTTTGACCAAATTTCAATATAATAATGATAGACATTATTCCGAACTGTCACTGAAATCCAATCAGTCGTTTTGATATAAAAAATTATATAATGACAACAAAAAGCAAGAGAAGAATTAACTCACAAAAAATGTCTTTCGAAAAAATTCATATTTCCACCAAATCTCAATATAATGATGATACAGATCATTGCAAACTTTTACTGAAATCCAATCAGTCGTTTAGATATAAAAAATCATTTAATGACATTTTTACACATCGTTTTAGAGCTATTAAGAAAACCAATTAAATCCAAGCAACAAGTGTCACCAATTAATGGAGAACGATTAAAACAAGGCCTTCTCTATTATTGAAGAAATTATTGAGAATGAGAAATGAATATAAAAGGAGGGTCTCAAGGTTGCATATATGTATTTAGCTGTCATCACGTTTCTTATTACAATATAATATAATATTAAATTGCATCTAATATTTCCTTCATGAGAATAGTCTACGAAACAAACCAACCAAATGGAAAGATTGATTTTTAACTTGAATGCCGTCAAAACATCAACTTGATATAACTTTTTGAAAGAATTCAATGTCATTCTTATTAGCTCATCCATCTACGCGGAAACATAACTCGTTTTCCTAGTAGATAATAATAATAGCACGAAAATGTTGCATTGTTAATTCACGGCTCTCTAGATTCGCTGGTATCGAATGAAGTATATTTTATATGATCAAGGTATGTAGAGTTTTAGATTTTACTTTCTAAATATCTCGCTCATCACGCAACGCATATTCTGCGTTTGCCTAGTTCATTGAAAAAAGTGAAATTTGGGTCGTTGAAGGACGATAAGAAATTTTCATTGAAGATCTGACGTGGGTGTGTAGATTCCCATTCAATCTCAAAATGAAGACTTTAAATTTGAAACAGTAGGCCTATATGCATATTAAGATCGAGCTATCATCTATGTATAGTGAGTGCTCTACTTTTTTGATTACCATTTTTTTGTAATAGATTCAATAAATAATCAGAGCCAAGTATTTGGTACTAAAATTCTTACAGGTTGGGAGATGATTTTCATTTTTCATACTTGCACAGATAATGTATATTTCAGCCTGTCAATCAGGCTACAAAGGACCCTAAATGATACAAAAACCGAATGCACAATTAACAAATATGATAAAAATATACTTGCAAATTTCAACAAAAATTCATGATACAAATTATTCGTTAGAATAGAACTTAGGCCTATCAGATGTTCCGCTAAATTGTGGAAGAAATGCTGGAGGAGGAATAGCGTGTTTGTGTGTGGGTGAGTAGCATGCATTTTACTCTGATGAAAAGACACAGTCGTTGCTCTTGACTAACAAAAAAAGCCTCAAATGTAATATCCAATTGGGTGATATATTTAACAAATTACGGAAAATCGGATCGGAATTTTTATATTTTTGAGATAAGATAGATAATAATCGATTTAAAAGTGCGAAAGAAAACCATATTGTCATATTTCTAAAATGGCACGCTTGATCGATTGAGTTTGAATTTTGAAAAATTGTTTCTCATTTACTTCGTATTTATAAAAAATGTATATATATATATATATATATATATATATATATATATATATATAT
The DNA here is from genome assembly GCA_907164805.1 of Brachyptera putata. Taxonomy (NCBI): domain Eukaryota; kingdom Metazoa; phylum Arthropoda; class Insecta; order Plecoptera; family Taeniopterygidae; genus Brachyptera; species Brachyptera putata. The sequence continues at coordinate 6,265,501 of OU015469.1, forward strand.
ATATATATATATATATATATATATATATATATATATATATATATATATATATATATATATATATATATATATATATATATATTAGTGATGCCTTCGGGTACCGGGTGAAATCTTTTTACATGAGATTTAAAAGAGTACATGTTCGATATTGATCGGACTTCAGGTGGTAAAAGATTGAAAATTTGACGCCGTTGTGATATAACCCTATTTCACATAGGGCAGTACGATGATGGTCAATAGCAGGTGCATTTTTACCTCTAGTGTTATATGTGTGACTAGATTTGTTGTCAAATAAGGCGATATTGTACTTGACAAATAAAACACATTCAAGAATATAGATACAGGCAACAGTTAAGATATTATAAGTCCTAAAGACAAATCTACAGCTATCAGTCTTCTTTCGGTTGGTCATTACTCGGACCGCGTACTTTTGTAATTTAAAAAGTTTGTCAATATCCCTTTTGTTTGCTCCTCCCCAGAAAACGTTGCCATATCTTAAAATTGACTTGAAATTGGCAAGGTAAAACAAGCGGAGTTCAGGAATTCCGAAAACATTTTTGAGCGTACGAAGTTTGAAAATTGTCTGCCTGACTTTGGTGCAAGAACGGCTTATATGGGCAGACCATTTAAGGTCTTTGTCAAGAGTGAAGCCAAGGAATGTTACGTTGTTCTTCCACTCTAGTAGTTCATTTTGACTAAGTACTACTGGCGTCCATGGTTTCTTTCCCGAGAAGTCTACAGTGATAGTTTTACTATTGTTAACGGTAAGTTTATTCACTTGAAACCAGTTGTTCAGGGTGTCGACTGCCGAGTTCGCTTCCCGTTGGATTTCGGTCGGATTACGGTTGATAAGTAAAAGGCTAGTATCATCAGCGTATTGAGTGAGGTGTACGTCGAGGTCTGGAATAGATAGGTCGTCCGTGTATAGTAGAAACAGCAGTGGGCCGAGAATTGAGCCCTGCGGTACTCCGATATCCAGCTGTCTCCACGAAGATGAGGTGGACAGTCCTCCTGCATGCATGTGGACGCATTGGGATTTTGCGGTGAGATAAGACTTGAACCAATTTAAGGGTGTACCCCGTACACCGTAGAACTCCAGTTTCTTCAAGAGTACACTGTGTATGACGGTGTCGAAAGCCTTTGAGAGATCGAAGTATATGCCAATAGAGAACATCTTGTTATCTTTCCCTGCGATTATGTTCTGTATAGCTTCATACGCAGCAGTTACAGTACTTCTGTGCTTTCTGAAGCCATGCTGGGTATCTGATAGGATATTCCATGATTCGCAGAAGTGCATAAGCCTAACACATACGAGTTTTTCCAGGATCTTGGAGAAAGCTACTAATAAGTGTATAGGTCTGTAATTAGCTACGTCGCCCAGTTTCCCTTTCTTATGAATGGGTATGACTTTAGCTAGCTTCATGACGTTGGGTACCGTGCCAGTGCTGAGGGAGCAATTGAAGATGTCCGCGAGAATGTGCGCTATATGGACTGATACATCTTTAACAACTTTAAATGGTATGCCATCTATTCCCGTTGACATTTTGCTGTCTAGTCCAGATATTATAATTACAATTTCTTCTGGGGTTGTGGGGAACATGAACATTGAAGCGCTGTTTCTGTGTTTCGTGGAGGACAGCCTGTTAATCGCGTCTACATCCGTTGCCTTGTTGTTTTCTACAAGTTTTTGGGCAATGCTTGTGAAATATTCATCAAATGCTTCTGACATCTCAGCGGATGTTTTCAGTATGGCTCCCTCATAGCAAATGGACTCCGTTGTGGGTTTAGAAACTTTCGCGTTGCTTTTTGATCTTCCCGCTATGTTCCACATTGTTTTAGCACCATTACTTGACCGAGCAACGAGCTCTGCGAAGTAGTTGTGCTTAGCTGTTTGTAGGTCTCTAGCAAATTTCTTCTTAATTATCTTGAATTCTTTTTTGAAGTGCTCGTTGCCAGTTATCTTGAACAAGCGATAATTGTGTTTGATCTCCTCTCTTATGCTAAGTAGGCTCTCATCTAGCCAAATTCGTTTGGTTTTGGCAACTTTCTCCGGTTTGCGTGTAAGAGGATAGGATTGTTCAAATAATGAAATAAATATTTCCATGAAGATGTTGTACTTTGTGTTTCGTCGTTTGCTAGATACACGGATTGCCAATTTTCCGATAATACAGATGTAACGAAAGTTTTCAAGTTTTTGGCGCTGAAGTTGCGATGTTTAGCAACGGTAATTGGATCTGGTGGTTTCAGTGGTACACATAATAGTTGGCCGTCGTGGTCAGAGAAGCAGGTTTGAATAACCTCCACTCGGTGCACATGTGTGATATCAGTGAAGATATTATCAATGCACGTAGCGCTATTTGCGGTGACGCGGGTAGCAGAAGTGATAAGTTGCCTTAAGTCATAAGATTGGGCAAGTCCAACTAAGCTCTCTTGATTGTTGCCGGCTTTCATGAGATCTACGTTGAAATCTCCGTACAGTACGATGTATTTACCTTCCGAAAAAACACGATTGATAACTGATTCGAGAATGACGAAAAACTTGTCTATATCACTACCGGACCGATACACCACAACAATAACAGTGTTCGAGAGTGAATGTTCAACTGCAGCTAGTTCGCAGGTCATTTCCACAGACAGGGCATTAATGTCTGGTCTTGGTTTGCATGGAAAGTCGGGTTTAACGTAGATGCCAACGCCACCGTGGAGGTGTTGTGATCTACAAAAGTAGCTTTTACATACAAAATTTGTGAGAACCACGGAATCAATTTCGGCTTGCACAAGCCATTGCTCAGTCACACAAAAAATGTCAACTTCATTAGCGTTTAGCACGGCCTCCACTAAATTGATCTTGTTTCTTAGACATTGAGTGTTTTGATGCAAAATGATCATTGTAGAGGGGACGTTCATCTCTTCAAACTCGCCACTTCTTTTATCCAAAAATTCGGAAGGAACTTGTTTTCACTCAGTGACGCATTTTGTGGCCAGAGATCCGGATTCCAGAGTTTACTTTTGAGACCGGTAGGGGCACTGATGCGGAAAGAGGAATAGTTGCCCTTTGTCTTCAGTTCCTTTACCTCAAAATCAGCTGACGCTCCCAGCTCCGTCTTGAGGTACTCACTCACACTCGTTGCACTGGTACCTTTTTCCAACCGCCATACATGAAGATGAGCCCTTGGCTCGACTCCCTTTAGCGGACAGTTGGCGGAGGCTTTCCCGTCTTGGACGATGGTTCTGTTTTCCCTGAGAATTCCTGCGTCATCACCAGTTATTATAGCGTCGTCAACACTTCTTGCTGGATCATTTTTCAAGTTAGCCGATTTCTTATACTTCTTCTTGGCCACTACTTGGAAACCAGCTTCCTGAACCTGATCTTCCACTACAGGCAGTGCATTACGGAGTTCATCCAGTGTATTGGATCGAGTCGAGTCAAGTTGAACTTCGGACTTGGAAGATGCGTCTTTGCTAGCCAACTGTAGGGGATTACTGAAGCCAGTTAAAACGCAATCAGGGTTGACTACTCTCATCGTTTTAGCACTGATATGATTCTGATTCTGTATGATTATTATCTTCTCTCGTAACAAGCTATTGATCGCTTCCTGATCACATACTCGCTTTCTTCTCTCCTCAAGAAGTTTATCCTTCTCAATAATAATAATCTTCAAATATTCTACTTCACTTTTCAGCTGATCACACTCGCACACTCGTCTTGGATCTTCCACGCACTTGTTGTCGTTGACTAGAAGTTCCATGTCAATCGCTACTTCCAGCTTATCAATTATCTCTTCTTTCTTCCCTTTCTTATCCACACCGAACTTGCCGCACTCCTTCTGTAACTCCGCTACCGTAAGATCACCTAACCTACTTTGAAGTTGACGTAACTCCACAGGTACCATCGCAACGTTACGGGAACTAACTGAGGTGAGGTTCACACGTATTACTGTATATATACATATACACACATATATAGTCAACCCATTACCTACCTCTACGATTTGAGGGTTTTGTCAAGTATTTCTTCTTACTTCGCTGTTGTTTTTCAGCTTGAACACAATTAACCAAAGTCCTATCTCGCTTCCTCTACATTCCAAATCATTCTTTGACAGATTTATTTGGTGAAAGATTGAATGAATGAATGTTGGGTTTAGAGGCGCGTCGACACCGAGGTCATTTTGCGCCTGTGAAAGATTGAGGGTGAGTAAGATGTGATACCTACATGGAGCTTATCTTATTAATTAATTGGTAGCCACCAGCCAATGAGACAAACAATTACATAACCTTGATCTTAGTGCACGCGTATACACTGTAGGATATATATATATATATATATATATATATATATATATATATATATATATATATATATATATATATATATATATATATGTATATACTATTTCTAATCAATCACCATATTTAACAGATAGCCTATTTCAGATGTAACAACGTAACTACAATTTTTTGTACAGAATAAAGTTATTCGAAATTGTAATTGAATCGAGTGTGGATTTGTTGTTGCGTCTTGTCCAATGTTCTGCAAGTATTGCATTATCTCAGTAACAGAAACTATACTAAATATCTTCGATTATTTCACTTCATATTTCGAACTGTGATACATTCGATCAATGTTATTCCTATTTCATCAGTATACCTGCATATGGACTTTGGATCCTGACCTGGCCCCCCCACACCGGTTTCTAGCGTTTGGCCGGTTTGGCTGGCAAGTTGCCTACCCACCAGTCGTCAGAAAAACAGACTTTTACTTTTGCTTCAAGCTGTACATCCCCATAGGGGAAAAAAAGTTCGCTTCTTTCGAGTACGGTGAAATTGAGTTATCGCTTCGCTCATCCAATAATTTAGAAATTAAATATATTCGTTCTTTATTTTTATTTATTTCATTCTAAGAAAGTAAAGACGTTACAATAAACTCTCAATCGGTGTTGGATTCCTCTTTTTGTGGCAGTATCTAATTCATCTGCAGACCGAGTGGACAAATGTGTTGAAATAGTAATTTTCAAAACGTTATTTTTTCTTCGGACATTTTGAATAGAATGCAATAGTTGATTCGAGCACGTGTCCAGTTATCGTGTGCCGCTGCGATTTGCCGCCAGGCGCGCTGCGGACGGGTGGTCGGCGAGCAGGTCTGCGTTGCGCATCAGTCGGTAATAGAAGTTGACGAACTGGTGATAGCAGCTGACGTCCAGACGCTCGTTGTCGCCATGGATACGGGTCAGGTCCCGGGGGGCGATGGTGAACGGGAACATCCGGTACACGTGGCGCGTCATGTCCAGGTACCATCGGGTGTCCGTGCTTCCCATGAACACGCCTGGAACAGGAAGGACCAGTGTTGATAGATTTGAAATATAACATTATCGTTTTTTTCCACGAAAATTATCGAATTTTAACAAAAATATGTTACATTTTTTAATAAACACTTACGTTACAAAACATTCAATTTATTTATTTCAACTTTTTAATCTTCAAACTTATTATTATCATTTGTATTTTGGTTTCAATAACGTTCTTTTTTTTTAAATCGTCGACTTTTATACCTAGATATAAGCTGATAATTTTACATAAGTAATTTTTGTAATTCAATTGTAATTTTGTATAGATTATCAAGATTACCTTGTGGTCAATCACATTTGAGTGAACAGCTGACAATAACCTTCATCTCATCATCCCACCATAGAGAAGTATACAGAGAGATGCATCTACAGGTTATAGAGGCGTACAAGGCCGTGTTCAAAAAAATGGCGACAATCCGCCATATTCTTCTTTTATTGTGACTCGCTCACAATAGAATGGACTGATAATGGAGCCATTACGTGCTATTTCGCATTGCTCTTACTCGCAGAGTTTACTTATACACAATTATTTCGTAATTTCGTTGCATGAGAATGGATATCAACACATTCAAACTTGGTTAAGCCGGTTTATATGGTGATACAAAAGAAGAATATGGCCGCGAGGCCGGTATTTGCGATACGAGCATCGGTCGCCCGCTCGCTATCTAAGATGCATCTCTCTGGTTACTTCTCTATGATCCCACCATCTCATTAATCATCCATTCGACGCCAATAGATCTCAGTTATCATAACAGTGCGTCGCTAAACCCAATATATATAAAAAAAAACGAATTGCATTTCGAGTGTAAGTTACTGAACCTGTATGTAATCAACGCTGGATATATCTACCTGGCACAACGGCTACTCCAGGGAACACTTGATTCAAGCTGACAGCTATCAGCTGAAAGGGCATATCGGATCTTCCCGAGGGAGAAACGGGATGAGCTTCCCGGGCCGTTCCCTCAACTTCCCGGATGTCCACTCGTTTATCCCTGACGATACTCCTGAGCATATTGACCGCCTGAGTGACGGTCTGCGCAGGGTGGATGCGCAGGCTGACGGTGGCTCTGGCTGAAGGAGGCACCACGTTATCCTGGCATGAGGAACAACAGACATTATTAGACGAGCTTTAGCGAGGATTCAATTTGACATACTCGAAAAAATTGGTGTTCGTTTTTTTTTTATTTATTTATTTTTATTTTTTTTCATGTTTTTTTGTCGGTTCTCCACAAGTCAAACGGCTACAGCTATCATCTTCAAACTTGTTTTCATTATGGTTCCTTATCTAAGTTAGTTCTGTATCATTTTGTGGCATTATCGGGTGGTAACTATTTTTTTTTATGAATTTTAGAAAATTCAAAAATATCCGTTAGAATAACACAGCGGGAAAAAAAGGAAATATTTTCAAAAAAAAAAAAATTTGCGTGGAGTTGAATAACATTGTGATACACATTTCTGGAAATTTTCAGTTTGATCGGGTCAGCCATTTTGAAGAAAACACATAAAATGTGCTAAATTGGCACCACTCGAAGCAGTTTTTACCCATTTTCACCCATACTATTACTATCCGCTCGTAATGACCAGGTTGCATGTGCCGTGCGTGGTGGGAGACACGCCCCCCAAGTGAGGCACGCGACGACACGCCTCACACATGGGCGTGTCTAGAGCACCTCAATACGCACGAACCATCACTAGATAAACTTCATTTCAAAACTTCATTTCAAAACTATATTTAAATATAGCCTATATTTCAATTTTGTGAATTTTACTTTTCAGACGAGCTTTAGCGAGGATTCAATTCGACATACTGAAAAAAATTGGTGTTCGTTTTTTTCTTTTTTTTTTGTCGGTTCTCCGCAGGTCAAACGGCTACAGCTATCAACTTCAAACTTTTTTTCAATATGGTTCCTCAACCAACTTAGATCTGTATAGTTTTGTGGCATTATCCGGGGGTAACTTTTTTTTTATGAATTCTAGAAATTTCAAAAATACCCCTTAGAATAACATAGCGGAAAAAAAAATATTTTCCAAGAGAATGAAATTTTGCGTGAAGTTGAATTACATTTTGATACACATTTCTAAAATTTTACAGCTTGATCGGGTCAGCCATTTTGGAGAAAAAACATAAAATGTGCTAAATTGGTACCACTCGAAGCAGTTTTTACCCATTTTTACCCATACTATTACTATTCGCTCGTCTAACAACGCATATATGGCGTTTTCCTAGTTATATTTAATATAAAAGCAACTCTCATACACAACTTCAGTGAGTTTTACAACTAGAAAAACGCCATATATGTGTTGTTAGACGAGCGAATAGTAATAGTATGGGTAAAAATGGGTAAAAACTGCTTCGAGTGGTACCGATTTAGCACATTTTATGTTTTTTCTTCAAAATGGCTGCCCCGATCAAGCTGAAAAATTATAGAAATGTGTATCAAAATGTACTTCAACTTCACGCAAAATTTAATTTTTGGGGAAAATTTTTTTTTTCTCCGCTGTGTTATTCTAAGTGGTATTTTTGAAATTTCTAAAATTCATAGAAAAAAAGTAACCCCCGTTAATGCCACAAAACTATACAGATCTAAGTTAGATGAGGAACCATATTGAAAGAAAGTTTGAGCTTGATAGCTGTAGCCGTTTGACTAGTGGAGAACCGACAAAAAAACATATTATAAAAAAAAAATAAAAAAAAAAGAACACAATTTTTTTTAAGTATGTCAAATTGAATCCTCGCTAAAGCTCGTATAATTAATACGGCTAGGATGTTTATGCAATATCATATTTTTTCTTTTACCCTTCATCACATGCTCGTTAATGGATATATAATATGATTTAGGCGTCCCTGATAATGAAGATGCACATTTTATTTCGCATGAAACTGCATATTTGAACACATTTTTACTATAAATGCACATTTATGCATATTTGTGCTTTCTAAGTGCATATTTAATCATTGTCAAGAGTTTTACTTAATACCTTTATTATTATCTGTACAATATTATACAAAAAAGTACACTACTCTAGTGGAAAAACACTATAATTGTTCAATATTTTCGCTCTGAATAATACACATTCAAAGGCTTGTATTTTAGATGCTTTCTGTTTAGCAATTTCATTTTCATTGTTTCTTGGGTCGTGGAAGACCTACATGCTCTACATACTATGCATCAATCATTTTATCAAAAGCAACTTCTTCAAGACGAAATTAACTTGAACGAAATCAACTTCTAATGATCCCAAAGCCATTCTATATATCTAGGCCTACTATATTCATTTTATAGATTTTCTATTAATATTTTCCCCGTCGTTTCAATCCTGTAATTAAAAGCATATTTATTAAATTGGCACTGGATATAGGATATTATGCAATTTTGAGTGCATATTAATACATTTTGAGCGCATATTTTTGCATTTTCAAGTGCATAAGTGCATGTATAATTGAATGTTTTTCAGTGTATAAATATGCCAGCCCTAGTTATCAACAAACAATAGAGTAGACATATTCGGCCAACATGGCGGTCGACCGTATGTTTGAACTAGGCGCTGATTGGTCGATTCCCACGTTTCCGGAGTTAGCAAACTTCTACGTTACTGCTAATGTTGTCATGAACAGTAACGAGAGATACCGTACGACAAACAAATTGTAAGATCCCTAAGTTTACGGTCAAGTTTACTTGTGAATGCCCTAAACGCCCATTCACAATGCGACGCTAACTTAAACTTCTAACGTAAGCGTTAACTTATAAAATGTTTGGCTTAGGGAAAGTGATTTGCCTATCCACAATGCAAGTCGCTAACTTATTATCGTAAGCCGTTAACTTGTAAGCTACCAAGGTCCAAGCTTTCGCGTTACAAGTTAACGTTCAACGTAAGAAGCAACCAATCAGAAAGCCGAGTCGATCGACCTTGAAGAAGGGCACGGGAACTGGAGAACTGACAACAGAAAAGAAATTGTGATTGGTTGAAATTCGAAATTGTGATTGGTTGGTTTTTCGCACATACGGTTAAGGCCCAAACACAATGCGACGCTAACTTGAACTTATACGTATACGTAGTCGTTAACTCAAGTAGCTATCGTAATATTTGAAGTCTCTATTCACAATAGACCAGCAAGTAAACTAATATGCGAAAAAAACAACCAATCACAATTCCGAATTTCAACCAATCACAATTTTTTTCTGTTGTCGGTGTCTCCAGTTCCGCGCCCTTCTTCAAGGTCGATCGACTCGGCTTTCTGATTGGTTGCTTCTTACGTTGAACGTTAACTAGTAACGCGAAAGCTTGGACCTTGGTAGCTAACAAGTTAACGGCTTACGATAATAAGTTAGCGACTTGCATTGTGGATAGGCAAGTCACTTCCCCTAAGCCAAACATTTTATAAGTTAACGCTTACGTTAGAATTTTAAGTTAGCGTCGCATTGTGAATTGAAGAGTTGAATGTGGTACATACCTTGACCCCTCCATGGAACAGTGTGATGGCCGTGGTGGTCCGCACCTGCGCATTAGTGATGGGCGACCACGACATGATCTGGGCCATGAGGCCGGAGAACAGCCACAGGTTGTGGTAGACCATCTTGAAGAAGAACGAGCACTGGAAACAGACATTATCGTCAGGGACGTCCAAGGAGGCACGGGGAAGGGTGGCCCTTGACTGATCGACATGCAACTTTTTATGTGTACGCAAATTTATCCAAATTGAAACTGTTTAGTTATTGGGTCAAATTTGTCAAACCATTTTTTAGAAACATCATCTCAAAGTTTCTAGAAACCCCATAAGATTAGGCTGAGCGGAAAAAATTGAAAAATGAAATCTCATCAATATAATTCAAATTTTCGTCAAAAGCAAACTTGGAAATAATACACATAATTAAAAATTTGTGTGCAATTCGGACCAGCCGTTTCGAAGAAAATAATGTAATACATGTTCTTTATTCATCGAATAGATAGAAATAATAGCAGAAAAATGTGGCAGTGATAAATCACGGCTACTTAGATTCATTGGTATCGAATGAAGTATATTTTATATGATCAAGGTGTGTAGAGTTTTAGACTTCACTTTATGTACATTTCGCCCATCTTACAACGCATATTCTGCGTTCGCCTAGTAATAATAATAATCAGACTTTGTTTCCAAACAATCGGGTCAGAGGGTGTTGTCCCACCATATCTGGGGCTAAACCGGCTAGCCACGCCTGGCGTTTTATCATCTTCTTTCATAACTACCAGCTTCCTCCACAACTCTCTGTCCTCCCACTGTCTGTCACTGATCGCCTCCTCCCAAATCCATCCCCTCTCTTGCACGTCCTCTTTCACTTCACTCGCGGTCTTCCTACTCTTCTCTTCACACTCCCCGCTTTTTCAAATTCTCGTCTCGGAATCTTGTCCATGCCCATTCTCTTCATGTGCCCGAACCACCTCAGACGTTCTCTCCCAATCTTAAATGTAAGTCTTTCCACTCCTAATGCCTTCCTAGTATCTATATATTTTGAATATTCATATAGAAACATTTGTTTACATCTAAAACTTTTTGAAACTTTGTCCCTTCCACCCTTACCGTGTGACTTCATACAGCAATCAGTAATCTTTGTGAAGCAAAACTATGGACTATTCCAGAGGTACAATCAAGAGATAACTTTCTATTGGAGCAACATAGGCTGACGATGTTCACTTAAGATCCACTCTACTCAATGACACGTTCATACCACCACTTACCAGCCGAGTAGAAATAAATAAAGAGTGTCTCCAATTTCAAGTCAATTATAAAGAAGTTTATATTTGAAAAATCATTTTATTCTGTTGACGAATACCCATGTACTAATTAACTAGGCAAACGCAGGATGTGCGTTGTACGATGAGCGAGATGTCTATATAAAGTATAATCGAAAACTCTACAAACCTTGATCATTTGAAATGAACTTCATCCGATGTCAATGAATCTAGAAAGCCGTGACTTCGACAATGCAACATTTTTCAACTAATATTTCTATCTTTCTGATGAATAAAATACATTTATTATATTATTTTCTCCAAAACGGCTGGTCCGAATATCAAACCAAATTTTTATTCATGTATATTATTCTTGTGTTCACATTTGTGGAAAATTTGAATCATATTGAAGAGATTTTATTTTTCAATTTTTCCCGCTCAGCCAAATCTTATGGGGATTTTAGAAACTTCTAAATGATGTTTCTCAAAAATGGTCCAACCGATTAGACCTTAAAACTATACAGTTCTAAGTTGGATAAGTTTGCATATTAAAAAAAAGTTTCATGTCGATCGGTCAAACCCTGCGACCTGTGCAGTGTTTACAAACAAACAAACAAAAAAAACAACATAAAAACAAAAAAAAACGCACAGACAAAGTTCCGTAAGAGTTCAGTGAAAATCTTCGCTACGCTCATCTAATTATTAATTTCAGTTATTTCCTGCGAATGTTCACCTTATCTCATGACGATTATCATTCTGTAATTGTACATTCTAATAAATGAATATTATTAATATTATCATTATAATGCGACATTGTTGCGTATTGACGTATATACCTACATGCGCTGCCAGTTCTTTGAATGTCCTAGCTTCCGGTCCTCGGCCGAACTTAGAGGGCTGTGGGTATTGCTCCAAGCGAGACACCGCCCTCGATAATATCCCGATGGCAGTTTCGTTCGGCGGGAAGCTCGAGTGACCGGAAATTCCAGTGACGTTCAGCTCGACAGTCACCGCCCCCTTCTCGGTGACGCCGATCCTGCAAGATCAGGGTATCCGAATAGTGTTGGTGGAGGCGCCGGGTCGAGACTTGCACACTGCATGCCCAGGGGGAGTCCATAAATTAGGTTGCAGCTTAGGGGTGAGGGGGGTAGTCAAGATTTGTAGCAAGGTGTTACAAGGGGGGGGAGGGGGGAGGCAACTGCGTGTCGTACCTTTTTTCTGTTCTACGTATTTGGCGCCATTCTCATAGATTATTATACTTATACCTACACCCTAGAAAGAGCAGAGCCATATCAAATAATTATTAGACGAGCTTTAGCGAGGATTCAATTTGACATACTGAAAAAAATTGGTGTTCGTTTTTATGATTTTTTTTTTTCATGATTTTTTGTCGGTTCTCCACAGGTCAAATGGCTACAGCTATCAACTTCAAACTTTTTTTCAATATGGTTCCTTACCTAACTTAGATCTGTATAGTTTTGTGGCATTATCGGGGGGTTACTTTTTTTTATGAATTTTAGAAATTTAAAAAATACCTATTAGAATAACATGACGGAAAAAAATATATTTCCAAAAAAATGAAATTTTGCGTGAAGTAAAATTACATTTTGATACACATTTCAAAAAATGTCAGCTTGATCGGGTCAGCCATTTTGAAGGAAAAACATAAAATCTTGGCATGCTAAATTGGTACCACTCGAAGCAGTTTTCAACAATTTTTACCCATACTATTACCACTCGCTCGTCTAACAACGCACATATGGCGTTTTCCTAGTTAAGTTAGATTGAGCATAATTTCAATGAAAGCAAACACGAAGAAATTGATACTTCAATTTTATTAGACTATTTTATTCTACCTTAATTGGGCCTGTTATTTCAATTTTTTGTTTGAAAGGGGGGGGGGGGGGGGGGGGGGGGGGGGGGGGGATATGGTGTAATTCAGTACTCTCAAATAAATTAATGGAAGAAAATGTAAATTTTATGAATTTAAATTGTATGATGAATATAGCCTAAATATAACATTCATCCAACAAAACAACAACAAAATAAGTTATTCAATTTCATCTATATATCTTTATTTGTTACGATGTGTTCTACCACAACGTATTCATCATTGTTGCCAGTTTGTATATGGGATATTAGGCCTAATGTGTGGTTTATTATTCGTTGAACTTGGTTCATATTTGGTTTATATAAATCGAACACCTGAAACCTTCAATCATGAATCAATTGCGCTTCCCCGTCCACTTATTCCCTAAGCTTCAGAAATTCCACCGCTTCAGAAACTAGGGTCATCCTTGGGCGTAAGTTCGAGTCCATCAAAAGGTATGGGTTTTTGTAAATGTCCTTTCACTCATCATCACTTCATAATTTCATAATCACCTGCTCAATCGTACTCCCGTATAACCTAGCTGTTGGTGGGGTCGTTAAGCAAACAATCATCATCAGAACAGCTGACTTACACGCTGACGAGCTTGTTGCCGGTGCCGGGGATAACACCACGTGACAGCGGCAGCCCCTCGTCGATCAAGAAGTCGAGCCGCTTTACCCCTCGACCTTTCAACATGGCCGCGATGTGCCTGGCGCCTTCCGTACCGCCGATCTGCAACCAGCAACACGTGGAGGGTGAACGAGTGCGGGCTTCAAATTATTCATATATTTAAATTATTCCAATACATATATATATATATATATATATATATATATATATATATATATATATAGGCCTATATGCCGTCACATGCAGCGCAGTGGTTAACGCGCTCGCTTCATGTGATCCGGGAGGCGAGGGGAATTCCGAACCCAGTTCGATCCCCGCCGCCGACCATCTTTACAGTGGTGCATCAATCATGGTTTCCCTCCGTAGTCTAGATAGTTCCTACAATAATTCGGCCATGACCACTTCCTTCCCACTGTCCTCCCCATTACCCAAGAACCTTCATCTCATCATCTCGTTAATCATCCATCCGACGCCATTAGATCTCAGTTATCATAACAGTACGTCGTTAAACCCAAAATAGATATAAATATATGTATATTCATATATATATATATATATATATATATATATATATATATATATATATATATATATATATATATATATATATATATATATATATATATTTATATATATATATATATATATATATATATATATATATATATATAAATATATATATAAATATATATATATATATATATATATATATATATATATATATATATATATATATATATATATATATATATATATATATATATATATATATATATATATATACAGGCATGCAGTGGGGCCAGGGCGGTCCAGGGCGGCGCCCTGGTACTTTTTGGGGGGGCAGGGCTTAGCCCCGCTTCCCATTTTGAAGCGGAGGCAGGGCGGCGTAGGGCGCTGATCGCTAGTAATCTGTTATTTCATATCTAATCATGGGAAAAAGTACTTATTAAAATAAAATCTAGTGATTATAGTAATAATTAACTTGGGTCGTCCCAGTCTGCGAGCCACGTGCTAGAATTACATGAACTAAAACTGAATATAATTAGTCAAAGAAACAATTTCAAATTTTTTCCCTGCGGGGCGTTGTGGGGGGTCAACCCACCACCAATTGGGAATCGCATTTACTGCTATTTACATTACATATCGATCTTTATGCGAAATTTTGGGATATACCTCGTTATTTTCACGACAGCACTACTGCCGGGGCAGAGTCGTGATGCCACCGCCCTGGCACTTTATTTTTCACAACTACACCACTGTATATATATATATATATATATATATATATATATATATATATATATATATATATATATATATATATATATATATATATATATATATATATATATATATATATATATAAATATAAATATATGTATATATATCCATATCTATATACATACATATATGTATATTTATATATACAGTACAACCTCGATAGTACGACGCTCGATACAACGACGATCGCGATAGAACGTCGTTTTGAGATAGTCCCGGCCAATCCCCATAAGACTCAATGTTATTTTATTTTGTTAGTACGACGCTCATTATAACGACGATCGCGATAATACGACGATTAAAATGGTCCCCACAGTATCAAAAATGCAATTACTACGACGAATTAATTGCAAAAAGTAACAAGCAATAATAATATGTACACTTCGTTGCAAAGATGCAGTCAAGCTCAAGCTCACGACTCGCCTCACGCGCTCTCCTCTCTCCAGCCCGCGGGTAGGAAAAATCCTACCCGCCGACAAACCTAATACATAATAATAATCATTGTTATATCTATAACTGTACTGACTACAACATAAATGTCAATTGTTGACGACAATACAGTATCTTATTGTAATTAATTTTCCTAAATCCTTCATCTTCCTATAATTCAAAAAAAGGGATAAATTTCATTTATAACGACGATCGCGATAATACGACGATTTAACTGTCGCCCCTGAACGTCGTACTATCGAGGTTGTACTGTATATATATATATATATATATATATATATATATATATATATATATATATATATATATATATATATATATATATATATATATATATGTATATATATATATATATATACATGCACACATTAATAATAATCAACATGTTGATTCTCACTTCAATTTACAACTGACTTGTTTTATTGTAGGCCTGCTTTTGTTAATCTCCAAGTTTCCCTCGTGTTCTATCTCAGGAACATTCAAACCTGTTATTTCTAATAATGACTACCGGTATGTTATTTTTTATTTTTTATTGTCGTGTATTTACCGGACTTGGTTTGTTCAATATTATTGTCAAACAGACAGTAAATAAATAAATACAAATACAAATCTTATAGTGTGAATCACAATTGGAACCTATGCAATTCCATTCTGTAGATCAACACATTATAATAGGATAAACATGATCGTGTTTGGTTCCACCGTTTGACCTGTGAAGTAATCACCAATTATTTGAAAGAAATGTGTCTAATTAGGACTTCATTGACTCAATGAACTCATAAATCACACTCATATGAACTGTTTAGGGGGTGCATGCACGATAGTTATAAAAATAGAGAAATTCACCTTCAATAATTTTCTTCTATGTTCAAAAACCGGTGTAATTGAATGAAAAGCTTACATCTTCAAGCTAATATCATGCTCTTTAATTAATAAGACATTTCAGTGAATTCAATTAGTTTTAAGATAATACGTCAATAAATGAAAAGAATGTGATGAAATTCATCGACGTATTATCTCAAAACAGATCGAATATACAAAAATAGAATGTCACATTAATTAAAGAGCATAAAATTATCTTGGACATGTGAACTTTTCATTCAATTACACTGGTTTTTGATAATAGGAAAAAATAGCACAGATAAATTTATTGATTTGTGTAAGCACCTTGCACGCTCGTAATACCTCGTTCACATTACAGAACTTGATTCTAGTTACATTAACTGCAGTTATGAGTGAGTGGGTGGAGTTTTGATGACTAAGAACTCTGTTCACATACCTCTGACTTGACTGTCGTTAGTGACGTAATTTCATAGCCTCCTAAACAGAACTTAGTATGGTTTAGAAGGCTGTGAGCCAAAATTGAACTTTTGATGGATGGAAAGGAAATGACACGAGAACAAAACTTACCAAATCCATAAAGCGGTGTGTTGACACCTCAGAATGAAACATTCAAGAGGGCGTAGCTTTCTTGATCGCAGTTAAGCTCTTAACTGAGTTCTAGGAACTTGGATAAGACATAACTAGAGTTAACTTCTAACCAAGTTCCGTTCATATAACTAGGAAAACGCGTTATGTGTTTCCGCGTTGATGGATGAGCTAATGAAATGAAATTGAATTCTTTCAAAAAGTTATATCAAGTTGATGTTTTGACGGCATTCCAATTAAAAATCAATCTTCTCATTCGGTTGGTTTATTTCGTAGACTATTCTCATGGAGGAAACATTAGATGCAATTCAATATTATAGGTAATATTAGACTCCTTTTATATCCATCACCCATTCTCAATAATTTCTCGGATAGTGAAGAAGGCATTGTTTTAATCGTTCTCCATTAATTGGTGACACTTGTTGCTTGGAATTAATTGATTTTCTTAATAGCTTTGAACGATGTATGAAAATGTCATTGTATTATTTTTTATATCAAAACGACCGATTGGATTTCGGTGAAAGTTTGGAATAATGTGTATCATTATTATATTGAAATTCGGTGAAAATTTGAATTTTTCCGAAGGACATTTTGTTTACAAAAATTCTTCTCTGGCTTATTCTTATGGGTAATTTGGGAAATGGAATTTTTTTTCTCAGAAGTGGTGCAACCGATTGCGTATAAAAAACCATGGGATTCAATCCAGATGATGACACTTGGGCATGCCAAGTTTCAATTGAATTTGAAATTTCGTTTGACCTGTAGAGCGCGGAGAAAATAAAAAATGTATTACTTTTTTTTCGAGTCAAGTGAAATTCAGTCTTCGCTTCGCTCATATTATAACTTGACTAACGTTATCTACTTGACTGTAGTTAAAGTCTGTAATGTGAACGAGTTATAAGTGAGACTCACCTCCTCGTCGTGACCGAATGCGATGTAGAACGTCCTCTTGAGTCTTCTCCCGGTCTTCACGACGTGCTCCAACGCTTCCAGAATACCCTGCAGTCCAAACAACACATCCACACTTGACATGGGAAGGTAATGTATATATATATATATATATTGTGTTTAACAAGGCACTGTAATGATAGCGAAGATCTATTAACGTCGGATGGATGATAAATGAGTTGATGGGATGATGAGATGAAGGTTCTTGGGTAATGGGAAGGATAGTGGGAAGGAAGCGGTCATGGCCGGCTTATTGTAGGAACCATCGCGACATTAGCCTAGACTACAGAGGGAAACCATGAAGCACCCCTGTAAAGATGGTCGGCGGCGGGGATCGAACTGGGTTCGGAATTCCCCTCGCCTCCCGGATCACATGAAGCGAGCGCGTTAACCACTGAGCTGCATGTGCCGGTCACATTGGAAGGTACTAGTATTCAATAGACCAAGTGAATTGCAGGTACGCTGTCAGTGGGAAACATTGGAACTAGAGAAGAGTCACAAAATATAGCGAGCGTCTAGCTCAAGAATGCCATTTACTGCAAGTGTCACATTGTTGACTGTTCAATTGTAACCTTTCGCCGGTCATATTCGGATTCAGAAGCGCATGTTGCTACTAATACTCTCGAATGTTTTCAGAAATGAGCGAGATATTCATATGAAATGTGGACGATAGCTACATAGACATCTAGATCCGTACCCCTAGCACAGCCCGTTCTTTTGCGTTTGTGCTGTTCTCCTTCTGCCCCCAAAAACGCATGCGTTTTTGGGGCAGAAATGCAGAACAAACGAAAATTTCAACGGCACAATCCGGTACAAATGTAGCACAAACGATTGCTATAGATTTTTCAAATTTGTCAAAAGGGTGTGCTAGTGTATCCCTAGCCACCCCTTTTTTGAAATACGATTTCGGAGTAGAAGGAGTGTGGTACAAACGAAAATTTCAACGGGACAAACCAGCACAAACGTAGCACAAACGTAAACCCATGCCTTATGCGGGATTCGAACCCACGCCCAACGGTTCGCTTCAGTGTCTGAAGCGGTGCCTCAGCTGACTGAGCTAACTAGGGCGGCTATTCACTCCTAATATGATAGAAGAGTGAATATGTTAACTACATTCCAAGAGATTTACCACTGTCAGAGTGAGTAAAATGAGAGATGTGAGTTATATATCTCGGTGTTTTGGCTTCAACCCTGTGAATAAGCAGACCGACTGTTTCAACAGTACTAAAACAGCCAGAATGCAACACCAGCGATCTCGGCCGCTAGCAGACAGTCAGCGCCTGCGCAGTGAATTTCAAAAAGGGTCTATTGGAAGAGAGCGGTGTTAAAATAGTTGGGTCCGTGTTTTCTAATATTGCGTGTCATGTCTTGGTAGTATATCTCACGTCTTCGGCTCAACCCAGACATGTCTACTCACCAGGACTCCGCACTTGTCGTCCAGTACCCCGCGCCCGTAGATGTACGTGTGCACGTGGTGGTGGACGATCCTACCTCCGTACGGTGGCTCCTCCCACGTCCGTGGGTCGGCCGGCACGACGTCGAGGTGCGCACACAGCAGGTAAGGCAGGATGTTTCTGTTATCGGCAGTACCGTTGACGGTGTACAGTAGACTGTACTTGTTGATGACTTCGAGAGTGACGTACTCGCATTTGTGAAGCAACGGAAAGTCTGTGATGGGAAGAAGGAATCTTTCATTTTTTTGTATCAACATCGATAACTTGACAATTTGTCATTGTTTCCCAATTAAGAGTCCATGGGAATCGATTTATCGGAATATCAGGTTTTTGGTACTGACTTTTGAACGGCATGAGATTTCGAAATTCTGAAAACTAGCAAACACATATATTTTCAATAACTTTCAGATGGTGTAAGTAATAACAATTTATCTCACATAGCATTGTCAGTCGTACGCTTGAAAAATGTGTATTTTAACCGTAAACGCCCAACTTTCGAGCAATTTGAGATAAATAGTTATTACTCACTCCATCTTGAAGGTATTGAAAATATCTGTGTTTGCTCGTTTTCAGAATTTCGATATCTCATACCGTTCAAAAGTTATCACAACAACCAGATATTTCGCTAAATCGATTGTGGGAAGGATGGAAGTTTAGGATCGTGTAAACGGGACACCTCAAGGGAGATCTTACCACTCTAGAGAAAGAGTTGGATATAATATCTAGACCAACCTCTAGATCAACTAATGTACTTCATATCCTTTCCTCCGAAACTTTTCTCCGGGGATTCGTGTATATACTCATACATTTATATGCCTACAATTGATAAGTCTCGCTTCGTAACTCGGTCAGCTGAGGTATTCTTGTGGGGTTTTTAAGAACTTTGAAAATAGTTTTCTCAGAAGTGGTACAACCGATTTCGCCTCAAAACTAAACAGTATCGGAGTAGATGACAACAAATTGTTCAACCGAATTGGTATTTCCGTTTGTTTGATCTTTGGAGCGCGAACAGAAAAACACAAAAGAAATTGACGTTTTTTAGGAAGTGAAGTCACTGTTGGGCGTGGGTTCGAGTCCCGCTTAAGGCATGTGTTTTCATTCATCATCATCACGTATCATCCTTCCATAGTTTCATCATCACCCACTCACTCGTACCCCCATATAACCTGGGAGCTGTCCCAGAGGACCCACCCATGGCGATAAGGTCTGGAGTGAGGGTCCAGACCAAGTTCGGACCGTCTCGGTCGAGTGGAAGCATTTTGGTGACCGGAGTATATGGAGGGAGTACTGAACTTGCGTTTGTATTTTTATTATATTTCGTTTTATTGACACTTTTCTTCTCATCTACCGTCTTCTTTCATTTTCTTTCCTTTTATATCATCTTATCTTACTTTTCTAGCTCTCTCTATCCCGCTCTCTTCATATGCTTGAAACATCCACAAACGTTGACAACCATGGCAAAGTACACGGACGTGAACATAGGTGCTAAATGACCTCGCTGTCGACGCGCTTTTTAGACGAGCTTTAGCGAAGATTCAATTTTACATACTGAAAAAAATTGGTGTTCGTTTCATGTTTTTTTGTCGGTTCTCCACAGGTCAAACGGCTACAATTTCAAACGTTTTTTCAATACGGTTCCTCATCTAACTTAGATCTGTATAGTTTTGTGGCATTATCGGGCGGTAACTTTTTTGTTATGAATTTTAGTAATTTAAAAAATACCCATTAGAATAACATTGCGGAAAAGAAATATATTTTCCAAAAGAATGAAATTTTGCGTGAAGTTGAATTACACTTTGATACACATTTATAAAAATTTTCAGCTCGATCGGGTCAGCCATTTTGAAGAAAAAACATAAAATGTGCTAAATTGGTACCACTCGAAGCAGTTTTTACCCACTTTTACCCATACTATTACTATTCGCTCGTCTAACAACGCACATATATGGCGTTTTCCTAGTAAACCCTAACACCAACCAGAATGGATAAAAGCTCACGTGATTGCAGATATCCATGCATATGTAGGAACTCGTTGAAGATCTGGCTCCCCGGCTCGTACGAGACGGTCTGTATCTTGCACGCGCCGGCCAGCCGCTTGGCCATGGCCATGGCCTGGTCCTCGTCCACCATGTCCACGTCGAGCATGTCCCTGAAGATGGGCGGGGCCACGTAGCGCGCCGGACTGCGCAGCAGCGTCGTGCGGTACGCCGCGTACGACACGCACGCGGTCACGAGGAACAGCGGCACGCCGATGATCAGCAGGACGAGATTACGCCACTGGTGGACCACGTGGCTTTCGTCGGCTACCACCACGTATTTCCAATAACCTGGCGGAGAAAATGCGAACTGGTTATTCGTCGGATAGGAAGTAGGTTCTAGATTGGTTTAAGTTCAGATTAAATTTGTTTGGTTAGACTAGTTAGTTTAGTTGGTTTGAAAAGGTTAGATTCACTAAATTACCGTATATTGTCTCGAATATAAGCCGAAGGTTTTTCTCGAATTGCGAGTTCAAAAATCACTCTCGGCTTATATGCGGATTTCGGCCTAAAATCGGTCAAAAACACGTTTTTCACTAAATATAATTGGGCGTACTTCACATGCACACTCTTAACAATGGAATCAGCTTGAAAGTGCAAAATATTGCACTAAAAACACGTTTAATTAATGTTCTATCATGAAGAAGCATGATTTTCCAAATTATCATCATTTTCATTTGACGCGTCGTACTAAACATGGACACGTTGAGCTGTTAGCTGCATTGTCTTGTCAGACCTTGACGAGTGGGCGGGTCATATGACGATCGTGCATCATCGGCACTAGCCGAGTACACCCGATCGTGAGGCCCCCCTCAACGGTTTCTAGCTTCCTTAGTTTCATAGCTTCCTCACGCGCGCAATACGAAATTAATTAAATTCTAGCTCGGAGGAATGATGATTAACGTGGAAAAGGAGATGAACCCTTTTCTCAATTGTTGATCTAAAAGTTTGGGTCGGCTTATATTGGGGACAATATGGTAGTTGGACTGTGTTATGTAAGTCATTTCAGTCTGCGCGTAACAACAACAACAACTGCAAGTGGTGACAGGCCGAGCGGGTCGGTTTCCACTGGCCGGATTCATTCGGGAGGGTTCGGCTCCTTGGTCCGAGCCCGAGACGAGGAGATTGATCAAATATGTTCATAACTACATCTTTCGTTCGTTGTGTCTAATTGACTTGAGAGATATAACGCCTGCCTTTCTGCCTTTGAAAGAAAATCAGGCGTGTTATTGCACACTAGGAAAACGCCATATATGCGTTGTTGGACGAGCGGATAGTAATAGTATGGGTAAAAATGTGTAAAAACTGTTCGAGTGGTAGCAATTTAGCACATTTTATGTTTTTTCTTCAAAATGGCTGACCCGATCAAGTTGAAAGTTTCCAGAAATAGGTATCAAAAATGTAATTCAACTTCACGCAAAATTTCATTTCTTTGGAAAATAAAAATATTTTCTTTTTTTTCCGCTGCGTTATTCTAATGGGTATTTTTGAAATTTCTAAAATTCATAAAAAAAGTTATCCTTCGATAATGCCACAAAACTATACAGATCTAAGTTAGATGAGGAACAATATTGAAAAAAAGTTTGAAGTCGATAGCTGTAGCCGTTTGACCTGTGGAGAACCGACAAAAAAACATGTAAAAAACAGAACAAAAAAAACATAAAAACGAACACCAATTTTTTTCAGTATGTCAAATTGAATACTCGCTAAAGCTCGTCTAATCAACATAGCGAGTACAAAGAGATGGGCGGTATATTGGATAAATGTATCTTTTTAAGAAGTATCTTAAGATACATTTTGTAAGTATCTTTGCTCATCTCTGCGAGTACACTGAGCCTACTTACATATGAGGCACGCCATCTCTGGGAAATCTGTCCAAGGATAATCCGCCTTGGCTATCGGATCTGAAACAGAGGTTAGGTTCATCAGTCAAGAATCCAGTGAGCCAAAACACAATTCAGAGATTGTCATTTCCTGGCGAATCGAATACCGAACATTCAAGTTCTACATTTATGAATTGTAAAATTGGTACAACAGGTGATGAATGTATGGATTTGAATGATTGACAATGAATTGACGTCTTTGAATTGATTGCACCGCCCCAAAGCGTCACAAGACATCCAATCAAATGGCATGTTTATCAAGTAGGAATTTGACATCACCAATCAGGTCATCTTCAATTTTCCCATGAAGTGTTTACATATAGGTGGCATACAGATAAGCCTCGCCTATAATCAAGGGTCAACTCATGTAATTGAATTGAAAATTGAAATAATTATAGTAGTTACCCATTATAATATTTATAATATTATAATAGTTGGAGCCGATTGTACCAACTGATGATTAAATATTAATTAGTTAATCATTACTTAGAGCCAGTTTTTCAAAGTCCCGTTAGAGTCGTCGTCAGAAGTTAACCTCCGGTTGCGCGATTTTTCCGTTTTTCGACCTGCCGTCAGCGATAACGCGCACCTGACCGACGGTTATCGATCTACTCACAAAGATAAACCCTGGATTGGGTCTTCGTTTGAGTGCCCGTTACTGCACTGCCATCGTCGTCCTGTTCACTGCCTTCTAGCATACAATTTTGCATACGCATTTAAGCACAACCAATCAGAATCGTCGTTGTTCTGGTCAGGTTCTCGTTAGAACGAACAGATAACCAGGAGTTGAAAAACGATCCTGTCGTTACAGGACATAACTAAAGGTTAGAGTTGTAGGTTAGAGTTGTAGAGTGTTTAGAGTTGAAGTTAAAGGTGTAAAGGTTAGACATAACCGTCGGTCAGCTTACGCAGACCTAACGAGGGCTATTGAAAAACCGGCTCTTAAGGTACCAAAATAGTATACGTAGGAATACCCAAGGGTAATAACAAGTTAATTTGCTAATTTTTGTTCAATTCACTAATCATCACTTGGTACAACCGGCTATTAATTACCTATTATAGTTCTTAACACATTTCTTTTTCCTCAATTCCTTATAGCTCTAGGGTTTTATTTGGTTTCATACGCTAATTAGTTACATTTTCATTTTCAGTTTTATTTTCTTGATTTGTTACCGTTATTCCTTTTATTGTATCATTTGCTCATTATTCTGTGTCGTTCTGGCAGCCACTGAATGAGATGGCAGAGTCTGTTATTACAGATTTTTATATATTCTGTTCCATAACTGCCGATGAATTCATTAATGAGGCCTACTTTCAATGGTTCTATTTTAAACGCCGAATGAAACATCTGTATGTAGTTGATGCTTACCAATGGCCTTGCCTATGACAGGGATCTTGGGCTTGGAAGGTGGCGGCGGTGGTTTGGGAGGGATGAACAGAGACCCATGCTCGACCTCATGCTCGTGCGTCCACTCGTTCATCGTGGGTTCCGACTGTACAACTGGCGTTATCATTATGATTATTGTTTGATTAACGACCCCACCAACAGCTTGGTTATTTGGGGGTTCGTTGATACCCTTCAGGTATGTATACATAGTATTAAAAACAGCAATACGAATTGAAGAGTTGATAGTTTTAAATTCATTTGAAAATACAATTAATTGGTAAGAAAATGTCATTTCTCAAATGTAGAGGATAATTTTATTAACAACAATAGTAAGTTAACGAAGTATTTCAAGTAAAAACAAATAACTACACATTGAAAAATACCGCATTCCAATTTCAAAAAACTGAAAAAATGTATCAAATTATCTATAATAAATCAATCTTTAATCTCATATGAATATAAAATATGTATAGCATCTTATTTACCGCAATAGTTGGTGTTATATATATGGCCTACTAGCTTGTTATCCTCTAATATCACTCGGGTATCGGGACAGGTTTAATACAGTTCCATTTTCAAATTATATCACACTATATAACTTATTGACCCCGGAAGGTCATACGTTTCCGTACGGAGTTGAATATTAACACGTATCGATTATAGCCTAGTTTGCACCACTTCAAGAACGTGAACAGTCCACGTAATGCGTGGCTGGCATTACGTCCAACAGGTGATCCACGTCGCGTGACACTTTACATGCTCATCGCTTCGATCACTGACGAGCAACCAACAGTCCACGTAATGCGTGGCTGGCATTACGTCCAACAGGTGATCCACGTCGTGTGACACTTTACATGCTCATCGCTTCGATCTCTGACGAGCAACCAACAGTCCACGTAATGCGTGGCTGGCATTACGTCCAACAGGTGATCCACGTCGTGTGACACTTTACATGCTCATCGCTTCGATCACTGACGAGCAACCAACAGTCCACGTAATGCGTGGCTGGCATTACGT
The DNA here is from genome assembly GCA_907164805.1 of Brachyptera putata. Classification (NCBI taxonomy): domain Eukaryota; kingdom Metazoa; phylum Arthropoda; class Insecta; order Plecoptera; family Taeniopterygidae; genus Brachyptera; species Brachyptera putata. Next base: position 6,290,939 of record OU015469.1, read on the forward strand.
CCAACAGGTGATCCACGTCGCGTGACACTTTACATGTTCATCGCTTCGATCTCTGACGAGCAACCAACAGTCCACGTAATGCGTGGCTGGCATTACGTCCAACAGGTGATCCACGTCGTGTGACACTTTACATGCTCATCGCTTCGATCTCTGACGAGCAACCAACAGTCCACGTAATGCGTGGCTGGCATTACGTCCAACAGGTGATCCACGTCGCGTGACACTTTACATGCTCATCGCTTCGATCACTGACGAGCAACCAACAGTCCACGTAATGCGTGGCTGGCATTACGTCCAACAGGTGATCCACGTCGCGTGACACTTTACATGCTCATCGCTTCGATCACTGACGAGCAACCAACAGTCCACGTAATGCGTGGCTGGCATTACGTCCAACAGGTGATCCACGTCGCGTGACACTTTACATGCTCATCGCTTCGATCTCTGACGAGCAACCAACAGTCCACGTAATGCGTGGCTGGCATTACGTCCAACAGGTGATCCACGTCGCGTGACACTTTACATGCTCATCGCTTCGATCTCTGACGAGCAACCAACAGTCCACGTAATGCGTGGCTGGCATTACGTTCAACAGGTGATCCACGTCGCGTGACACTTTACATGCTCATCGCTTCGATCTCTGACGAGCAACCAACAGTCCACGTAATGCGTGGCTGGCATTACGTCCAACAGGTGATCCACGTCGCGTGACACTTTACATGCTCATCGCTTCGATCACTGACGAGCAACCAACAGTCCACGTAATGCGTGGCTGGCATTACGTCCAACAGGTGATCCACGTCGTGTGACACTTTACATGCTCATCGCTTCGATCTCTGACGAGCAACCAACAGTCCACGTAATGCGTGGCTGGCATTACGTCCAACAGGTGATCCACGTCGCGTGACACTTTACATGCTCATCGCTTCGATCACTGACGAGCAACCAACAGTCCACGTAATGCGTGGCTGGCATTACGTCCAACAGGTGATCCACGTCGCGTGACACTTTACATGCTCATCGCTTCGATCTCTGACGAGCAACCAACAGTCCACGTAATGCGTGGCTGGCATTACGTCCAACAGGTGATCCACGTCGCGTGACACTTTACATGATCATCGCTTCGATCTCTGACGAGCAACCAACAGTCCACGTAATGCGTGGCTGGCATTACGTCCAACAGGTGATCCACGTCGCGTGACACTTTACATGCTCATCGCTTCGATCTCTGACGAGCAACCAACAGTCCACGTAATGCGTGGCTGGCATTACGTCCAACAGGTGATCCACGTCGCGTGACACTTTACATGCTCATCGCTTCGATCTCTGACGAGCAACCAACAGTCCACGTAATGCGTGGCTGGCATTACGTCCAACAGGTGATCCACGTCGCGTGACACTTTACATGCTCATCGCTTCGATCTCTGACGAGCAACCAACAGTCCACGTAATGCGTGGCTGGCATTACGTCCAACAGGTGATCCACGTCGCGTGACACTTTACATGCTCATCGCTTCGATCTCTGACGAGCAACCAACAGTCCACGTAATGCGTGGCTGGCATTACGTCCAACAGGTGATCCACGTCGCGTGACACTTTACATGCTCATCGCTTCGATCTCTGACGAGCAACCAACAGTCCACGTAATGCGTGGCTGGCATTACGTCCAACAGGTGATCCACGTCGCGTGACACTTTACATGCTCATCGCTTCGATCTCTGACGAGCAACCAACAGTCCACGTAATGCGTGGCTGGCATTACGTCCAACAGGTGATCCACGTCGCGTGACACTTTACATGTTCATCGCTTCGATCTCTGACGAGCAACCAACAGTCCACGTAATGCGTGGCTGGCATTACGTCCAACAGGTGATCCACGTCGCGTGACACTTTACATGCTCATCGCTTCGATCTCTGACGAGCAACCAACAGTCCACGTAATGCGTGGCTGGCATTACGTCCAACAGGTGATCCACGTCGCGTGACACTTTACATGCTCATCGCTTCGATCTCTGACGAGCAACCAACAGTCCACGTAATGCGTGGCTGGCATTACGTCCAACAGGTGATCCACGTCGCGTGACACTTTACATGCTCATCGCTTCGATCTCTGACGAGCAACCAACAGTCCACGTAATCCGTGGCTGGCATTACGTCCAACAGGTGATCCACGTCGCGTGACACTTTACATGCTCATCGCTTCGATCTCTGACGAGCAACCAACAGTCCACGTAATGCGTGGCTGGCATTACGTCCAACAGGTGATCCACGTCGCGTGACACTTTACATGTTCATCGCTTCGATCTCTGACGAGCAACCAACAGTCCACGTAATGCGTGGCTGGCATTACGTCCAACAGGTGATCCACGTCGCGTGACACTTTACATGCTCATCGCTTCGATCTCTGACGAGCAACCAACAGTCCACGTAATGCGTGGCTGGCATTACGTCCAACAGGTGATCCACGTCGTGTGACACTTTACATGCTCATCGCTTCGATCACTGACGAGCAACCAACAGTCCACGTAATGCGTGGCTGGCATTACGTCCAACAGGTGATCCACGTCGTGTGACACTTTACATGCTCATCGCTTCGATCACTGACGAGCAACCAACAGTCGATGGAAGCGATATTCAATATTATTCTCCACGAAAACTGATCATTATTCAAGAAATTATTAAAGAAATATACTTTTTAAAAATGGACAAGGTTCGGTTTTGCATGAAATCGCATCCTATGTCCTGTTGATACGTCATCCGGCATGAGAGTCTCTATATGACCTAATCGAATGGGCCGTGACCTTCGTTATCAGTACAATGAATATAGCCTTCCAAAAGCAAGTGTTTCAATTGAAGCAACAGGTTTTGAATGATTTACTCATGTTGAATACAATGTAGGCCTAATAGTCCATTGCGAGGGGTTTACAACTCGAAAATTTGGTGTACACCTGATTTCAGATTTCAAGATTTCAGGTGATTTCAAGGATTTCAGGTGATTTCAGGGATTTCAGGGATTTCAGGGATTTCAAGTGATTTCAGGGATTCCAAGTGATTCCAGGTGATTTCAGGTGATTTCAGGGATTTCAAGTGATTTCAGGGATTCCAAGCGATTTCAGGTGATTTCGAGTGATTTCAGGGATTTCAAGTGATTACAGGGATTCCAATCGATTTCAGGTGTTTTCAGGTGATTTCAGGGGTTTCAGATGATTTCAGGGATTTCAGGTGATTTCAGGAGATTTCAGGGATTTCCGGGATTTTAAGTGATTTCAGGGATTTCAAGTGATTTCAAGTGATTTCAGGAGATTTCAGGTGATTTCAGGGATTTCAAGTGATTTCAGGGATTTCAAGTGATTTCAGGGATTTCAAGTGATTTCAAGTGATTTCAGGAGATTTATGGGATTTCAAGTGATTTCAGGGATTTCAGGTGATTTCAGGGATTTCAAGTGATTTCAGGGATTTCAAGTGATTTCAGGTGATTTCAGGGATCTCAAGTGATTTCAAGTGATTTCAGGTGATTTCAGGTGATTTCCGGGATTCCAAGTGATTTCAAGTGATCTCAGGGATTTCAGGTGATTTCAGGGATTTCAAGTGATTTCAGGTGATTTCAAGTGATTTCAGGGATTTCAAATGATATCAGTGATTTCAAGTGATTTCAAGTGATTTCAGGTGATTTCAAGTGATTTCAGGTGATTTCAGGGATTTCATGGGATTTCATGGCAAGCTTACACCTGATTTCAGGAGTTGTTAACCCCTCGGTCCATTGTTCATTTCTAATAACCTTTTTGGCTGCTATTAGCCTATATCGATTCTGTTGACATTTTCATTTCAATCTCAACTGCATTGGTGTCGTGTATTGTTGAGATAGTTTAGACCCCTACGTTTATTGTCTTCCATTATCTTACATTGCTGACACGTATGAACAAAAGTGAACTTAGTTACCTGGGAAACGTCAAAATAGGTATATACATATATAAAGTATTCAACAGACTTGTAATTAATTTGTGGAGAGAAATACTCAGACAAAATGTTCATATTTAAATGCATTCTCTTGACTCACCGTTAGGAGAAATCGGACTGGCAGTTTTATTCAGCAGACATCAAACATCACATTGGCTCATGAATAATGAACGTGTGAAATACTTGACGTGACGTATCTTTGTCTCGTGATTATCCAATAAACAGCACTTCTCAACAAGTATTCCAATCCTATAACACACTCCACTAGGCCGTGAAGTCACTGTTATCTGCTATTAACCACGGATGGGTGAGAACCAACAGATCTCACGAACAGTCTAAACACTTCGACAATGCCTAGTAACACAACATGTGTATAAGTGATTTCTACATTAAATAAATAAATGCAATAATCGGAATATTTCATACATCAAATGATATTGTTGAAAATGTACATTATCAGTTATCAAGATGCTAATCCAGATATTTGAAACGGGTACTGGATCCAGGGTATTGTAAGTCTTTATTTGTTCAATTTTTGTGTGATATAATAACATTATGATACAAAATATAATATAATGAAGAATATATACAATAATTGTACAAAGTAGGCGGGGTTCACTTTTTATAGTGGTCTTCCACCCAAACCTTATAAAATACATTGAGTAATAGATATTGTAAGAATAATATTGACTAGGAGAGTAGTAGGAATACGATAATGATAATGTTACGATAAGTCTACAGCTATAGTGAGCTAAATTATTAAAGAATAGAAGTAAAATATTAGAGTACAATATTCAAATGCCATATATTAAAGTTACAGGCTTGATTCTGGATATTCGTTAACTGAATATGGACATATTTGAATAAGAAAGTTTATGACAGCTGCTTTGAATGATTGATTTGTTTTGTTATGTTGAAGTTTACTCTTGATGTTTGCTGGTAGATGATTGTACATGACTAAACTGGAGTGGGCAGGGTTGTTTTTAAACAAACTTAATTTATGAGCCGTGATGTGGAAATTGTTTCTTTTTCTTGTGCCGTGATTATGTATGTATAAAATGGATGTTAGACGACTATAAAACGCGACAAGTTACAAGTATCTTGGTGTGCTATTCATCTGTCGTTTGGATTGGGGTGACCATAGTTACAACATAACTGCAAAAGCAATTAGGAATTTGAGTTTCGTTATGAGGACTCAGGAAGAGGCAAACGAGGAAGTTGAAGAGAAAGCTTATTTGATTCTTATACGACCCATAGTAGAATATGTTGAAGCGGTGTGGGATCCCTATAAGGATGGACAGATCAAGAGCGTGGAAAATGTTCAAAGAATGGCTGCAAGAAAAGTAAAGGGTAAATTAGGAAGAAGGAAATAGGTTGTAGCTAAAAAAGAGAAGAGAGTAAGGCGGATTGAGATTGAAGTTGAAAAGAATACCAGAAAGTGTCACTGAAATCATTAGAGAGCTGGGGTGGGAGACGTTACAGGAGAGAAGGAAGACCTTGACAATGAGAAATATGAATAGAGCGTGTTCCGATCATGGACATGGAGCATGGAGCGAAATTGGACAAAGACTGCTAGATACCTAATTTCGAGCAAGAGGAGACCATGCGTCCAAAATAAGAGCAAGAGAGGCAAGGAAGGACGTTGGAAAATATATTCTTTCGTCAACAGAACCACTGAAGACTGGGGTAAGATTCTTTTGATATATATATATATATATATATATATATATATATATATATATATATATATATATATGTATATATATATATATATATATATATATATATATATATATATATATATATATATATATATATATAGCGTGGCTCGGTGAGTATTTGACTGAAATAATCAGCTGATAATTACCGTCCGTGTTATTGAGGGCTAACAAAACTACGCGCCAATCAAACACAATTAACAGGTCATGTGACAAATACTAAATCCAACCCTTTTGGGCGTGGTATAAGACCCGTATAACGACGATATTCTCAAAGCTGAGGGAGGAGCTAGGTGTTCTTCACTCTCAAGTATAGATAGGGATTGAATAAAACTAGGAAAACGCCATATATGCGTTGTTAGACGAGGGGTAGTGATAATATGGGTAAAAACTGCTTCGAGTGGTACCAATTTCGCACATTTTATGTTTTTTCTTCAAAATGGCTGACCCGATCAAGCTGAAATTCTTTAGAAATGTGTATCAAAATCTAATTCAACTTCAAGCAAAATTTCATTTTCTGTGAAATAAAAATATTTTCTTTTTTTTCCGCAGTGTTATTCTAATGGGTATTTTTGAAATTTCTAGAATTCATAACAAAAAAGCTTTTCCCGATAATGCCACAAAACTATACAGATCTAAGTTAGAGATGAGGAACCATATTGAAAAAAAGTTTGAAGTTGATAGCTGTAGCCGTTTGACCTGTGTGGAGAACCGACAAAAAACATAAAAAAAACGAACGAACACCAATTTTTTCAGTACGTCAAATTGAATCCTCGCTAAATCTCGTCTAATAACATATGCATGCAAGTTACTACTCGTCCAGCCCGCGTGGCTCCTATGCCTACTCTGGAGATGTGGTATGAGCATATTCCGTGTATTATATCCGTCTTTAACGCACAGACACAAGTGGATATATAACCGAGGGGTTAACAACTACTGAAATCAGGTGGACACTTGCCATGAATTTCCATGAAATCCCCTTGAAATCCCTGAAATCACCTGAAATCACTTGAAATCCCTGAACTCACCTGAAATCACTAGAAATCCCTGAAATCATCTGAATTCCCTGAAATCATCCGAATTCCCTGAAATCACCTGCAATCCCCTGAAATCACTTGAAATCCCTGCAATCCCCTGAAATCACCTGAAATCACTTGAAATCCCTGAAATCACCTGAAATCCATGAAATCACCTGAAATCCCTGAAATCACATGAAATCTCTTGAAATCTCTTGAAATCACCTGAAATCACTTAAAATCCCTGAAATTACCTGAAATCACCTGAAATCTCTTGAAATCCCTGAAATCACCTGAAATCCATTAAATCACCTGAAATCACTTGAAATCACCTGAAATCACCTGAAATCCCTGAAATCGCCTGAAATCCCCTGAAATCACTTGAAATCCCTGAAATCACCTGAAATCCCTGAAATCACCTGAAATCACTTGAAATCCCTGAAATCTGAAATCAGGTGTACACCAAATTTTCGCGTTGTAAACCCCTCGTATTAAAGTATATGCAGTGAGTGCTTGGGGCTGAGCGATCGAGGTTTCACTCGAGAGGCGACGTGCAGGAATAGACTGTGACCAGGGTTGCCATACATATTGGCGGGATATGGGACTTATTTTCCCAAGTCCCGCATCCCCCTTTCAGCGTGATATCTAACTAGGAAAACGTCTTATATGCGTTGTTAGACGAGTGAATAGTAATAGTATGGGTAAAAACTGCTTCCAGAGGTACCAATTTAGCACATTTCATGTTTTTTCTTCAAAATGGCTCACCCGATCAAGCTGGAAATTTTTAGAAATGTGTATTAAAATGTAATTCAACTTCACGCAAAATTTATTTTTTTTGAATTTTTTATTTTTTTTCTCCGCTATGTTATTCTAATGGGTATTTATGAAATTTCTAAAATTCATAAACAAAAAAGTTATCACTCGATAATGCCACAAAACTATACTGAGTGAGGGAGAGTCTTAGATGAGGAACCATACTGAAAAAAAGTGTGAAGTTGATAGCTATAGTCGTTTGACCTGTGGAGAACCGACAAAAATAAAAAACATAAAAACGAACACCAATTTTTTCAGTTTGTCAAATTGAATCCTCGCTGAAGCTCGTCTAATGAAGTATTCATTATTCCGCAACTCGTGCTCGTCAAATACGTCGAGCTATTGCAAAAATTCGAGCAAACGAATTTTGGTACAGTTTTTACCCTTTTTACCAATACTATTACTATTCGCTCGTCTAACAACGCATAAATGGCGTTTTCCTAGTAGTTAGTGACTCAATCAGGCATAGGTTATAATAATTTGAGTTCAATAACAATATAATGATGTTTATTTAGATCAAGACGCGTCATGCCAACAAACATAATCAAAGTGAAAACGGTTACTCGAGATAGATATTATGAAAATGAGATATTCAATAGCACAATAAATAGTAGGCCTACATTGTATAACATATAGTTTGATTTGGCTGAAGACGAATTATTGTGATGACGGAGGAAACTGGAGATGGCGTAGACACTTGTGATGAAACTGATTTGATCCATGGTATTTTACAGATTACAGTTATTAATTCGGTATTTATGTGTTATAGGGAACTCGCCTATTTGAAGGGACACTTTTCTGATGTTGATATTATCATGTTGATATATCAGCAGCGTGCCCCACCTTATACATAGCCTACACGCCACCTACACGCCACTGTCCCTTAGTACAATTTAATCAGTACAATTTAATTAGTAAATATATTGGACCATTTCACTGAGAGAAATGGTGATAACAATCATTTCATTATTTGCATGAAAAGTGCATTACAGCTTGAATATAATTATTCAAGATATATAATGTGATGTCGGTAGAGGATGCGCATGCGCACAGTTAGTAGATCAACACTCTGGAGGTAGTAATTTTTATCACCTGTCGAGTAAAATTGGAGACACAAATTCGTGAAAATCGAGAGAGAAAACTTTTTTTGCGCTGCAAATGTCAAGATAATGAATAATATTGTGTATTTCTGCGGAACAATTGGGCAGAACAATCTAGTATTTCATCATTTACAAGGAATTCTGAATCACTCCACATATCCACACAATTCAGGCACAGGAATGATATGCATCACAAAATCAATATTCACTCATATCAGAGCAGACCAAAAGACATGAAAGAATGGAGAAAGATTAATAATTTTTTAAAGAAATGAATATAATCTGATCACAAAGAGCTGAAGAACACTTCAGCTTCATAAGGAATGCAATCATATCTGTCAGTCGATTCGAAGGGTCAAATGTCACGTGACAAATATCATACAAATAACACACTAATTCAAGAGCCATACTTTCACACAGATTCGAAGATTTCATCATGACAAATGTTATTTAATAATAGTAGCAACTCGAGTCAGTTGATCTGAGATTCGTGTCTCGCCCGCGCCGTGTCAGCTACTCGCGGATAGTTCCTGCCAGCTTCAGCGTCGCGTCCTTGTCTTCAGTGATGTACGTCAGCAAGGCCATGTAGTTCGTGTAGGTCGTTTTCGCCACCTGCACAGTCAGATTCAACTTCTACTTGTTTCGAATTATGAGTACAATACCAGTGACATGTGTATATGTTGACAGCAATAAATCGTTACCATAACTGTAATTTGCGAATTAATGTAATCGATCCACATATTAAAAGACTAATCGGTTCTCAGTTTGTTAGTACCCTTCAAACATCGACTTTCAAGATGGCATAGCACACCGCATACATGGGTCCTCAGTAGGCTTATGGATCCTCAGTCCTCAGTATGTTATAGCACACGTCGGTCTTCAGAATGCTATAGCACACGTCGGTCCTCAGAATGCTATAGCACACGTCGGTCCTCAGTATGTTATAGCACACGTCGGTCCTCAGTATGTTATAGCACACGTCGGTCCTCAGTATGTTATAGCACACGTCGGTCCTCAGTATGTTATAGCACACGTCGGTCCTCTGTATGCTGTTACACTGCTCAAACATGGAGTTCAGAATAGAATTCAATGCGCTTGAAATCAACATGTCAATATGAAAAAATGACGCTCATGTCGGTTATGAATTCGCCGTTGATGTTCCTGTGGAATTCCGTTCATTGTCAGTTGATCGTGACAGGTCACTTACGTCATAGAAGGTCTCCATGGAGAGAGGTATGTAGCCCAAAGTATTCAGGACGATGGGTTGGTTCGACATGGACATCATGATACGTAATGACCGCTTGAAACCCTCGGAAGCGTCATACCAATCACATCCAAACGCTGCGTCTCTCACTCTGGAACTCTGGAACAGTAAACTAATTGTATTCCTCTGGCAGGAGAAAATATAAAGAATGTGGCAATGTAGAAAAACTGGTTCATCTGTATGAAATGATGAGAGATGTCGCGTGGGAGATGAGGCTTAAGTCAGGTTATCATCGAAACTATTTCCAGCTTGATAACTTTGCGTACAACTGCGGGATTGATTGTATACACTGGTACCAACTTGTCAAGTTGCTGGTCACCTCACTGCGTTCTTTCTACAAATAGTTTCTAGAAACTGTTGCACAAAGGCCTCATGAATTGTGTAAATCATCGTCTCATTGCTGAAACTGAATTGTATGTAAAACGGTATTAGTTATGTTTCGTCGTTTTGAAAATCAATGTTACAGAAGTGAACACTGATGACGATTGAACATATATGTATATATATATATATATATATATATACATATATTATATATATATATATATATATATATATATATATATATATATATATATATATATATATATATATATATATATATATATATATATATATATATATATATATATATTTATAACGTGTGTTTTGTAACGTGATTATTATAATCGAACAGTATAACGTGAAAGTTTTTCTGTGTGTGACATCGGTCCGTCATCGACATGCCTATTACACGCTCACAAACGTCTGGCGACGATACACTAAATGATAGGGAAGAGGTCCGAATGATGGACAACGTTGAAACAACCGGCCCAACGCCGCCGCCTCCGTCGATTATGGAGTCAATTCTGGCGCGCTTGGACACAATGGTCAGCTCACTGCACGTGAGGATGGAAACTTTCGAGTCGGCGAATACCAATAGCCAAAGGCAATCGTCGCCGTTCATGCCGCCTCCACCCACTGCTTGGGCCGTGCTGCCTCCGTGCTTTCGTCACGATGACGTCACGCACCCGGTCGATTTCATCGACGGCATGGAGCGATATTTTCGCTATGTTCGCGCGCCATACCAAGATTGGGTGCAAATAGCAATCGACAACATGGGAGGGATGCCCAGGGACTGGGGTCATGCGTTTTTAACATCTTGGGCAAAATTGGCCAAGTTTCGTCAATTCGTTCAAAGAGATATTCTGGTCAGAAGATCGACAGGAACGACTAATTCAAGAAATGCACTGTACCGTGTATTCCAAACAAAAGCACATTTCAATGACACATTTTTTCGTGTCGTGGATGAAAAAAATCAAACATCTATCGCCCCCTATGGGCCAAAGAACCTCTTTGCGTCGAATGACGCAAATTTTCCTGGAAAACGTGGAAAATGTGATACTGGCAGCCAAAGTGTCCACAGAAGAAGAAATGCTATCTTTACTAAGAGATTTAGACGACGCCAATGCAAGACGTCACAAACGTGGAACAACGTCTTCGTCGTCGCCATCGCCATCGGTGCCTTGGCCAGCACGAGGTCAAAATCAACCGCCACTTTTAACAAATAGTAACTCTCCCAACACACAAGGGCGAGGAAATGAGAAAAACAGTGGGAACTAGTGGCGTGATCGTCGTGACACGCGTCCACAGGTGAATTATTTGGGGGCCACGGGCAACGCGTGGGGAACGAGAGACGCGAGCGTCGAGACGTCCCATCTGCCAGCGGCACCGAACACCAGAGACTACGCAACGTCATCGCTGAACCAGGGAAACGAACAATAGCTGCACATGAGCCTTCAATGCTGTCAGCTGTTCAAAATATTTCGAAGGTGAAAGTGAATATTTCTGAGGGGGTTGGGTTAATTGCAAGATGTTAATTGCAAGATGCTCACAGCAAGATGATGACAATTGATATGTAGCATTACCATAAAGATATATTCGTATGAATTTCAAACAAAACACCAAGAATACTATTCACAACTCATAGTGGAGTAGGCCTACATCTATTGCGGCGGTGTGGAATGTTTTTTTTAAATTGTTCATGTTATTTGCATGAAATATGAACGCGATAAACTTCCCCGCTTCAAAGATTCTCGCTATCGTAAATAATCTCCCCGCAAGTGATCGCCATGCGACGCAAGTTATCCGAGCTCTGGAGCCGGTGACTGGGTTCTGGTAGACTAGTATCAATAGTTCATGTTGGCGTCGAGTTTCCCTTCAGCCTGGAAGCTTTTATCTCGTTGTCCCCTTTTTCGACTTTTAGTATTTCTATTCGGTCGAAACTGCATTCTGCTGTTATTCCGTCGTACTACTCTACATGTCAGTAGTCGTCAGTACATTATTATTGTCTTTACCCTTGACCGCTTCACTGATTTTCACATCATCCCTTCAGTTGCAATCTCGGTTTGGTCGGAACTAGACGTGTAGTTCTTGTTTTCGTCCCGGTTTCGGATACCCATTCGTCAGTGGCATTTTTCGTTTATGCAAGTCGCATTAGTTTTTCTACACGATATTCTGTGAAGATTTATTTAGTTAAATCACGCAGTATTACTCCGTTTCGTATCGTTTTCGTTCTTTACCGCAACCCAACTTAAACCTTACGTACGTATTTCTCCCTCCTACCCTCGTCTTCGCACTTGGTGCATTCCTTTCAAGTGCATCGTGGCGTCGCATCAAGACACGCCGCCAAGGAGAAACTCAGGTATCGTGCTTTATATTTCAAACCCTATACAGTCCACTTATATCAACCCCAGTCGCCAATAGTCGTTAGGATTATTACCATCCCGTGCCGCAAATAAATCCTGTTGGATTTGTCACGGCGCAAACAGTTCATTATAGTTGCCTAGCGGTTAATTCAGATCGGGTACAAGTGAATGTTACGGCGTCCTCAGTCTCCACAGTATGGAAAGTTCCCGCCAGGGTGATTCCACAGATATAAATGATCATGCAACTATAACCGCACAGTAACTGGAATCAACAAGTAGCCTACTACACAAGATGCAGACAATATGTTTGGAAACTGCTGATGACTCGAATTGCATAACCAGCAAGGGGGAAAGATCAGACTGTTGCATGTAACTGTTACACTATCGGCTCTGACCTCACCGCGTACCGGTTCGTACAAATAGCATGTAATAGCTGATGGATTGAAATTTTGGTCGAGTTCAACTTCCTATCCCACTTACTTTAATCGGCAGTTAATTCAGTTTTTACGTCAAGAGCGATGTGTATTAGGAGAACAGGAATTTTGTGAATATTGTATATAAGACGTTCACTTCGAGTCAGGGCCGGCCCGTGGGCTGGGCGACCTGGGCGGCTGCCCAGGGCGCAACATTTCCAGGGGCGCAAAAATATACTGGCGCTGTAATGGCAAAATACGTTCTTGAATTATATATGAATTAAATACGACTATCGATTTGAATAATCTCTCCACATCAATAGAAGATTAGCCTATAGTTGCTTAGCGCGAACTAGCGCTATCTAGGACGTTTTCCACATTGCGTTCACACTAAAGAATCCATGACTTCCAGAAATTTTGTGTAGTTCTCAAAACTCGTAGAGTCGTGTATAAAAAGAGAACATTTCAAAAATTTCCCTGCGGGGCTTCATACCTTCTTCACTTGCATTCACTTTCACTATGCACACCTAGTTTGGAGGCTCACAATTTGCCTGGGGAATGGGACTCTGTAGTAACAGTACCTGTGATTGGCAAATATCAGTTGGACATCTCTAGTTCTATTAAAAAATTGATTTGGACATCTAAATCTCATCTGAAACATGTTAAACCATATTAAAAAAGCTGTAATTTTTTTTTAAATCCCTACGGGGCCAGAAGGGGGCCTTCCCCCCTTCCCCCCCTCTTCCCCCCCTCCCTACCGCCGCCGGCTTTGCATCAACGGGTCTTTGCACCACTGTTCGTATATTACATTTTCTTTTCCACTAATATCCCCTGCCCCCTTCCATCACCATCGCGATCGGCAAACTAGGATCGCGTATCGTCTCAAGCTTCGCCCTCGCATTTATAAAATCTACTCATATATCGCCCAGGGCGCAAAAACATCACGAGCCGGCCCTGAGTTCGAGTTATGGTTAGTGTTGGCTTACCTCGTCCGTGATCAGGTTAGCCAGAGTACAGAATATAGCCAGTTCAGTGTACATAGCTCCAATGAGCAGAATCAGGAACGCCTCTCTGAATCCTAGGGTTGGTGTCTGCAAAATAGAGTGCATACACTTCGATATAGATAGTGTAGTGTAAAAAAATAACATGATTAGAATTATTTAGGAAATACAATAAAATCCCTTGTGATTCAAAACAAATAGAATATAATGTTGACGATTTTCTCAATATTTAGGTCACAATTGAAACATGTAGGTTTGTCTGTCTCGGTTCGAATAGGCCAACTAGACCTAAGCAAGTCATGTGTGTTCATAAGGAAACTATGTTCTTCTCATTCCGATTATCTGATTATCAATACTCAAGCGAAATCACTGTGATTCCTAGAACATTATGGGCTCAAATGTGATTTTTTCACATTCGTCATATAGACCTTTCATTTAAATTCAATATGGAAAAATCAATGGTGTTATCTGTGTAGATGAAATAAAATTAATATAAAAAATTACAAAAAAGATAATGAAGCGATTCGTTCCATACTTTTGTCACTATCATGTGCTATAGGAAACTATATATTAATATACATTATTAAATTTTTTGTTTCAGCCGATTAGGCCCTATTTATATTATTACGTTTTCTTGGCTGTACATTGTTTGTATGTATTGAACTTGTTAAATTGAGAATAAAAACATTTCATTATTATTATTATTATTATTATCATCATCATACTATTCAATTTTGCTGGCGCTTTGGAAAAACCTTGACTCTTCTGAATCAAGTAATTTATTATCCTTCTCACTTGATGATCTTTGATTCACGTATCACGTCCCCAATTTGAACAATTTGTGTCTTATCTATTTCCCCTTACTATTCAAGTTTTCTTGATAAGTTTAGCAATTCGCCAACATTTCTAGTGCCTTCTTAACCGAGATTTTCGAGTTGTTTTGACTTGAATTGAATGTCATACTTGCCAATGTTATGTAAATAGCCAAACATCCAGAAGGTACCAAGTTAGCCAGAAGTTGAGATGCAAATATCGAGTCGAAAGCCGTCTGTAACTCGATCGCGAAACTGAGGAAATAAAATAAAATCATCCTGGATTATGATGATCGTATGATTAGAATCGCCCGAATCTCAAATGTAACGCTCGTCTGCTCAAATCCCCGGGCCGATTGTCGTGAGGCAAAAACCAAACTGCTTGCTGCGAAGCCTGGAACACCGTCAGGGAGTTCTCTAAAATGGCCAGAAATCCTGTTGCTGAACGGCACCGATCTGAATCGAATACAACAACCAGCCACCGAAAGCAAAACGCCATTGTGCATATACACTCGCAGTAGTTGCAGTCACTGCTACCAAATATAATAGCGACAGTGCCGCCCTCGTTAGCTCAGTCAGCTGAGGCACCGCTTCAGAAACTGAAGTCACCGTTGGGCGTGGGTTCGAGTCCCGCATAAGGCATGGGTTTTTGTAAACGTTCTTTCACCCATCATCACTTCATAGTTTCATTATCACCTGCTCATTCGTACCCCCGTATAATCTAGCTGTTGGTGGGGTCGTTAAGCAAACAATAATCATCAATAGCGTCAGTGTAAATCCTTCAACTAGTATCCCACACCACAGTAGATAAGGCACGCGATACTTACATATTAACGATAGACTAACGGACAGACACGAAACTCGCTATGTTTTCCACTTCCTGATGGTATGTTACACATTCAGGCAAACGCCAACATGCATTATGCTATACTGTGCATGCGATACGGTCGAATTACTACGGACACGTAGGCTTATCTATTAACGCAGACCGGATCACAGCGAATTAAGCTGAAGGAAATGTTACAGTTCTTGCGTTTCTTTTCGTCCGTGAATAGCAGGCATCACTTAACTTCATGATCAAATATTTGAAGGTCGATATCTTGGCAACGACTTGACGGAACGAGATGCGGTGAACTACAAACTACTCGGCGCAAAGTGACATCAACGTCCCGGAAAAAAAATCTCGCAAATTAACCGAAAATAGTCGAAATAATGATTTTCCGTCTGACCGTGCGAGTGATAAGCAACTCACGTTATTGAAAGAAAACAACGCGTGCTGCTTGACACGTCATAAATATGACACTTCAAACACCGAGTAATGCTGACTTGAGAATGGTTGGGTGATTAAGTGAGGGAAGGGGCCGGTTTCTACAGCCGGATATTCCGCGGTCGTTTGCGTGCCCGTCAACACCTAAAGGAACACCCGACCTACCATAATAATACTCCACTGTGCTTCTAGCGTGTCGAGTAATGTCGGTGTCCATACGCACGCTATGTTGGTGCTTTATAAGCAATTGAGATGTGCCATCAGTGAAACTATGATATGACTATCAACGTGATGTTCTCATACAATCATGTTCACTCCACATATTATTACATCACTTGAAAACAATGTGAGTTTTTAGCTCAGGTCTGCACATATGTAAAATATCGTAAATGGAATCTTTGTAAAATATGAAGCGAGTATCTCTTCAGAAAATTCTTCGTAAAAATAATGATTATACATATCAGTAGTCATGAAATTTTTCTATACGATAGTGATACCAAAAGAGGTACAGGATATTTCAGGTGGATGCGAAAGATTACTGGAAACTAATGTTGAATAATATGGAGATTGAAATAATCATGTGTGACGGTTGCTTCAGCCGGATATTATATTCTATAATAGCAAATATTTTGAGAAGTTATGATGCTCTTGAATATCAAAATACAAAACTATCGCTCATACTTATTGTAGCTCGAGCTCGTCAAGGAGACTCAACTCCAACCAATCACGATGAAGCTTTGCATTGTTACCTCACCACTCACTCACGTCGCTATGACAACGGTATTATGTCACGTGATAGTTGGAGGAGCCTATTACAATAGACTTACCTCATAATTGTCTGATGATGTACAATACACACTTTTATCCGTCTCTCCATTTCACTATTGACTCTTCTCTTGAACATGGATCCTCTCTGACATCTCACTTCTGCACTCAGAGGTTCTCGTTCTACAAGATCACGTTGCTCGTTGACGATTATAGCATCACCTCCTCGGATGGCCTCGTTGGTTTCATGTTCCATATCTCTCATGTCATATACTTTGACCTCTTCTAGATTGGTCATTAAATTATATATTGAATGTTTATATTTGCTCCTTTGTTGACGATTGTCGGGCATGGCTTGTACTTCTTTCACTGACAGCTCGCGTATATTGATGAGGTTATTATTGAGAAGTCTCAAATGACTGTAAGTGTGAAGGAGGATTGTCATGATGTAAGAATCGACCATCACAACAAACTGAAGAGCAACCAATATCACCCATCCGTACAACAGCGTTGTGAGCTCGAAGTTTGGCGACTTGATGACATCCCAGGGAAACCAATTTCTGTGAAGCAAAGCAACAGATCGGTACACTCTTATTGAAGTGGTCATTGGGTACCAGGATAATCAGGTGACAGAGCGTAGCATCAACTCATATTTCAGAGTGTTTAGAATGGATGATGCGGAATATTGGGAACAATTGATACTGAGAGCTGCGCAGATCGGAGCTGGAATGCTACAATGACTGCGCTGAGAGTGACCAGAGAGAATCATTCCCACATGTGATGACTCCAATCCTCGACCACCCTGCATGCCTATCTGGTCCTACCCTTTTTCTGTTTCCTCCTTCTTGTCTCGGACTCATCCACACAAAAGAAACAACCTTGCCAAAAGTTCGCTTCCTCCCCATCCCTATAATTTTATCGCATCTCTATACTTGTTGCTTAGCTTCACTTTTTCCCGCCGTTTCAGGTTTGGTATTTTAATTATTTCAGCTTTGTTTGGTATTCAAGATTAGCAAAAGTTATTTAGTATATGTTTTGTCTCATTGATGTTTGTTCTTGCCCCTTCATTTTCCCTTTGCACTCTATTGACATTTATTTCGTTCATTCAATCTTTGACAGTATTGCCTACTTATAGCAAGTAAGGGTAAGAGTGGGGGTGGTTTTGCGTGAAACCCCCGCCAGTAAGTAAGTTGGTCTACGGACCCTCATGGGGTAACCACCTACGGGTGCTCTGCTCCTCGTGAATTGTGTGTTCATACCTGAATAAACAACATTCATTTAAATTGTAATATATGTGTAACACATTTTTATCTAAGACCCCTGATTCTTCAGTCGGGTAATTAGGAGATCTTACACACAATTACTGGAGATATTCCGATTCGGACAGCGTCTCGGTGGTGACCATCACGTCGTCAAAAACCAACTCAAAGTCACGTGATTTGTGCGTTCTGTGATTATGTGTTCCCTTGTGTTCTGTTTTTAGAATTAATGTTTCAATTGAAAGTGTGGGTACCGTTATAATATAGTTTTTACAATGCTATCTGTTATCAATTATTGGATGTTGAGGTTAATGAAAGAGATAATAATTTATTTTAAAACAATAGAACCGAAGTTATCTCTGAAGCAAAGATAGAGTCTCAAACATTTAGAGAAAAGATTTCCACGCAGAGCGGAAGCAAAGTGCTTAATTGCATCTAGCAACCCTCTCTAGCAACCCTCTCTAGGAGTAAACAGATTCGTAAACTATGTAGCCGTCCAATGTTATGGTACAAGGTAAATATCAAGTGAACATTACATTTTCCTTATCAAGCTACTTTTCTATTTGTTAATTTACCTGAAAAACATCTCTCTCTTCATAGACAATATGATGAAAGAACCAAGGACGTAGGTAACGCTTATAACAGCACTTCCGGCGACGAAACCCTTAACTATCATCCTAAGCAGCCATTTTGTTCGGTCGAAGATATATTGTTCAGATTGCGAGAGAACACCGTGCATTTTATGGTAATTTATATACATCTCTTGCATGTTGATCGATATCTTCTTGAACGGTGCGCTCCAGTAGAAAAATGAACCGCTTTTATTGATGAGCATTATAATAATGGATGTCAAGAAAACGTTTTCCAAAACCACTAGAATATGTTCTTCCCAATTCAGGTACGCGCCCATTGGAGTCAATATGGACCCCAATACAAAGATACAGAAAGTATGGAATCCTGTATAATACGGTCGGAAATAAGAGAAGAGAGTTCCTTTCTTGGTCTGACTTTCCCACATACCTGTAGAAACAAATACATTATTAGACGAACTTTAGCGAGGATTCAATTTGACATACTGAAACAAAATGGTGTTCGTTTTTTTTCCAGGTTTTTTTGTCGGTTCTCCACGGGTCAAACGACTACAGCTATCAACTTCAAACTTTTTTTCAATATGGTTCCTCATCCAACTTGGATCTGTAGTTTTGTGGCATTATCGGGGGGGTAACTTTTTTTTATGAAGTTTAGAAATTTCAAAAATACCCATTAGAATAACACAGCGGAAAAAATATATATATTTTACAAAAAAATGAAAATCTGCGTGAAGTCGAATTACATTTTGATACACATTTCTGGAAATTTTCAGCTCGATCGGGTCAGCCATTTTGAAGAAAAAACATAAAATGTGCTAAATTGGTACCACTCGAAGCAGTTTTTACCCATTTTTACCCATACTATTACTATCCGCTCGTCTAACAACGTATATATGGCGTTTTCCTAATAAAAATAAATGCCATCAGTCTCATGTCGTTTATTTCTCACTTACATCTTTCATTATGAGGCAGTCCTCAGTATTGATTGTTGATCGATTCAGTTGTAGTTTTGATCCACGTGAATATTCTCCAAGAGTGTGCCATTATGGTTGAGGAGACCAAATCGGCGACTATTTAAAAACATTTTTCTCTGTAATTTTCTGATTTCTAATCAATATTCCTCAAGGGCACATTCAAATGAAATGGTCATGAAAATAATTAATATAAAAAAAATAAATTTATCCGCATCAACTGATGACAATTGCTTATTTTCAAAATATATTAACTCATGCTAGCTTAGCGATGCATGAAAAATTTTGTAGTTTATTTTGTCTTTTGTTTTATTTTGTATTTTGTTTGATATCGATAGCTCGAAACGCGACCAATGCTTGTATAACGACATTGTTGTTGAAATATTGAAAATTTCAACTTCCAACTTCACAGCTTTCATGACTTTAGGAACATTTATCTCAGAAACTATCCGTGTTAGAAACATGAGATTGTTTCTGCCTAATGCTGTCAGTATTTTGCATGAAATGAACCTAATTCAAGTGTGTGACATCAATATTCGGAATTTTTAAAAAAATAACCTATTTATTAAAACGTGGTGTATTTTTTAATTCCACTCATACATATATAATATGATAATAATTGATACGAATTGAATAATAATCTCACAAAACATCAACAGGTCCATTTTATAGATGACACTTGATGCAAAGTTAATGAAAATAATTCAATTGAATTCATTCGGCCGTTTCTGAACGATTGTTCTCAAAGTTTGTTATATTTACATGTTAATTCTCCCAGCACGGTCCCCAAACACATATTCAAAAACCTAACAGTCTTCATTCTTACAATCCACACAAAACAATTCGAATAATTGAACGTTATTGTTCACGTCGAAACACGTATTTCTACATAATTTACAAAACGATGCTCTAATAATTGTATGACTCACTTTATAGATACATTGTGCCATTAGTTTCAACCTACGAGTCATTTGTGAAAATGATACAATTTAATTGGCTGAAGAGAAAATGTCTTTATTTGACGGCTGTCCGCGAATCGGGTTACCAAGATGATACAGCGTGATAAAATCAGTACATTGAAGTGCAATAGTTGTTCACAATAGTGATAAAAAATTGCTTGCAAAACAATTCTGAAACATTATTAAACTAATTTAATCACGTGTGGGCCTAAAACTAAAATAGTGGAATTGAAACTGAAGGAATATTACAAAAATAAAGCTGAAGAAAGTCATTAATGTATAAATGTAAATGAAAGAATGTATTATCATTAAACATATTGTAATTATTCGAAAGAATATAAATGGTGCTGTACCGAATCCATCAAAACTGAGTGTACAATATTTCTTAATAAACCTTATTTGGGATTTTGTAGCTACTGAGAAAATATAACGTTCATTTCTATCATTTTGTTGTCCTATGTATATAAAACAACAATCAAATCAAAGTTCTAAAATGATCCACTTGCTTTTCAACCACATTCTCAATACAGAACATCAAGCGAGCCTACCGCAAGTATACAGCAGCTTGGTCGAGAAGTCGTCCTCATCGTATCCCTGGAACACCATCTTGTTCACGTTTCGACCAATAGACGTCGAGTAACTCCGTGGCGTCGAGAGCGACTGACTATACTTCAGAACAATACCAACCAAATCTAAAAATCAATTCTCAAATGTATTCCCTTTGTGCGTGAATTTCGTGTGATGAATTATTCATGCAATCGTGTCCGTTATTTCCGCCATTACAAGGATTCAATTTAAATTATTGAATTTTCATTATAGAGCCCATGGTGTCTTGTCGTGACAAACTAACTAGGAAATGAAACATCATCATCTGGGTGTAACTTATATGTTGTTGTTGTTGTTGCCTAACGACCCCACCAACAGCCAACAGCATATGGGGGTTCGAATGAATGGGTGATATTGGAGCGAAATTACAAATTACCTTTCTCTCACAGAGAAATGTTTCTCCCACGGTCTGGCAACACTGGGTCACAACTGTGAGATTGTTCACAAATTTACATTTCACCTGCTTGTTTGAAAGACGTTATGATTTATAGAAGCCTTGTTCGATATCTGCCTCCTTGATACAGGCCAAATCGCTGAATATAAGACTTTATCATAATACCATGGAGTTGTATAAATGGAGGTCTATCTCAGCGACGAGCCGTGTACCAGATCCCATACTTCCGGTTACTTCGAAACGGGGGACATGTTCTTTTTTCAACTGCCAGTTGGAGCTACTCCACATTGGTAATTCAGCACGGCCTTCTTTACTATCACAAATTATGTAATAATATAGAAGACAAGGCCTTCTTTATTATTACATTATTTAATAATATAGAAGGCCTGAATTCAGACACTAAATATAAAACAAGTTTCGGTCGGCCTACACCTGACAACAATCAGCTTGAGCAGGGAACATGGCCGTCGTAACCCACTATTTATTGTGATCAAGTGGGTCGAGTTTTTAGCACGGAGTTATACCTCCAGACAACTCCATGATAATACAAAGCAGGTGTGCCGACTCGCGCCGTCCAAGTGAAATATTTCCGTGGTCAGAATCTGAGTCCATGGTCCCATTTGCCTGTAGCGCAACTATCGCTTTTATATCGAACTACAATGTTATACAACACCACCGGTGCTGTAGCCACTCTTATCTACATCTAGTTCACAAGGGAATCCGCTGAATCGCGACAGGCAAATGAGACCGTTGGCTCTGATTTGACGGTAAATTAGTTCGTGTTAAGATCGAAGGCGCGTCGACAGCGAGGTCATTTAGCACCTATGTTCACGTCCGTGTACTCTGCCGTAGCTGTCAACGTTTGTGGACGTTTCAAGCATATGGAGGAGCGGGATAGAAAGAGCTGGAAAAGTAAGATAAGACGATATAGAAGAAAAGAAAAGAAAGAAAAATAAGACGATAGATGAAGAGAAAAGTGATGAGAAAACGAGATAAAAGAAAAATACAAACGCAAAGTTCAGTACTCCCTCCATATACGGGCGACGGTCCGAACTTGGTCTGGACCCTCACTCCAGACCTTATTGCCTTGGGTGACCCTGCTGGGAGCGAACAAATTGCTCCCGACGATAGCTCTGGAGATCACGGGGTCACGCAAGCCCCACACCACGTGGTGTCCGGATCCCTTGAGGGAGTTGACGGTAAGAAGCCCATGTTGTACTGGATGTGCTGTGTGAACAGAGCAATACCTCTAACCGCGGGCAGACTGCGGTTTGAACAACGGCAAACATGTGGTCGTGTGTCAACTGAAAACAGATATACTTCCGAGACAGACGACCGTCGCGCCGCAACACCCGCTCGGCTGGCTCGCGTCGAGAAGCCGTGAATCAAGCAACGTGCCACTCGAGACGTAATCGATGTAATAGACCGAGGGTCTCCAAACTACGGCCCGCCATAGTAATTTACAATAAAAGTAAATCATACAAAATAATAATCATGTTTTTATTTAACGACCAGTGGAAAAACACAATAACTGGCATGGGCCTGTATATGAAATTGAATATTTGAACTGTAATTATTATTGACTAGGAAAACGCCTTATATGCGTTCTGAGATGAGCTCAGAATTATGGAAATGTAGAATTAAGAACATTTGGTCAGCTCAATGTACATATACAGGCCATCACTTCAGAGGTCTAAAAATCGCGGCTGTCTGTTGGTATATGGACCTTGTTTCCAAACAATTATACCAGTGCCTTCTTCATATCCATCACAGATTTTAAACGTTTTAATTTATTGGTGACGCTTGTTGCTCACATTCAATAGTTCCTTAATTGCTTTCTTAAATTGCTTTTATTGATGTGTAAAAAAGTACATAAAAAATGCGTTTTCTTCGTTAGTTCACATCCGATTGTTCCATAAATTGCTTAAAATATGTACGATAGTTCTTTCCAGATTCAGTATAAATTTGAGAGCTTTTGAAAAATCTTTGTTTTACAAGTATTTCTCTCCCGGTTTATTCTTATGGGGATTTTCTATACTTTCCAAATTTTTTCCAGAAAAACAATCCCAACCTATTCTGGTGTATTACCAATTTGAAAAAAAAGTTTCGAGTTGATTGATTAATTTTCCTGACCTGTATGCCGCGTAAAAAATAACATAAAAAAAAAAAAAAAAAAAAAAAAAATACCAAAATCATCGGTATATGGAATGAAAATCTTCGCTACGCTCATCTAATGATATATTTATCCTAAAAATGTACAATAATTGACATATATAGGTAATTCAAATTATAATGAAATTGAACATTATAATAATAATTAATATGATTCATGTCGCTCCCCACAAGATGGCGTTGTGACTTGATGTACATTAATGGGTGGGTGGCTTTTAGACTAAAAGTATGGAGACCCCTGTAATAGTCCACTCATGCCGCGTGCAGTCGATATCGGATATATAATTATGTGACAACTCGATACTGATATACATTGACAGGGGTTTATAGACACGATGTACTTCTAGTGGTGACGTAATAGAATAATGTTTCCAATTTCACATTATGTTATGCAATTTCATGATGTTCGAATTATGTATTGCTATTACGTTCTTGGATACGTAGGTCTTGATTCAAGTAGAATTGATCTAATATTTGAATGAGTCAAACATTCCCCGTGTGATCCAGGTGGTGCAGACCTGTCACGTGACATGCAGTGAATCTTACAGGTGATCACGGCGCCCTCGATCTCCGACTCTTGGTCTCCATAGCAACAGTCTGTCCCCGCCCATGTGGTCACGTGTGCTATGGCGCTGGGCGTGGTCTGCATTCTCACAACCACACCTCACGGCGTACATCGCGGCACAGCGTGGAACCAAAGACCTAGTACTTATTAGAGTAGAGATGCATGGGCAAACAAAGCTGAATAATCGATTCACTGCATCGATTCGAATCGCCAACCTTCGATTCAATTCATCGATTATACTTCATAAGTTATAGATGTGTCGCTTATGTTACAACGCATATGTTGCGTTTGCCCTGTGATAATACGATATTTAGGTATCTGGCCGATACATGGAGTATATAGCTCAGGTAGTTTCCGTTTAATAATGTACAAACAAAAAATGGAATATCAAATAACGAATGACCTATCATCAGAGCTGGATATATTCGTCCTTCATATTATTCAAAATATTTTATTGTTGTAATCCTGATCATCCCTCACCTCTGACAAAAAAAACTACTCAATTCATGTAGGCCTATCTCTCTGTCTTTGATACTCGAGTATGGAAATTTTCAATGTAATGTAATGTAATGTAATGTAATGTAATGTAATGTAATGTAATGTAATGTCTTTATTCGGTCAATTTTTGTATGATATAATATATAATATAGTGTGATATAATATGATAATAGATATACAACGATTGCACAAAGTAGGCGGGGTTCACTATATTAAAAGTGGTCTTCCACCCAAACCTTCAATTAATAATAAGTAGTTATAATAATGATAATAAGTTAAAATTATGATACAAATTAACAATGACTAAGAGAGTATTAGGAAAACATCAGTTATATATGAATAACGATAATAAAATATAATGTATTAAGGACTAATTATAATACAATTAAGTTTATGGAAAAAACGAGCTCCAGGGAATCGGTGTAACAAGTGAGAATCGTGATTAATGATGATTGTGGGTGGATGAGAAATTAGAATGTGACATTTGGAGGAAGGAATTCGTGGAGAGAGTAGAATGCCTTGTCGACGAGGAATGCTTTGAGAGAGGATTTGAAAGCGGGATACGTGGGCGACGACTTGATGTGGTTGGGGAGGTTGTTATAGAGGACGGAGCAAAGATGCTTTGGACTTCTTGTGGATAGGGCGAGATTGTGGGGAGGAATGAAGATGTTGAGGTTGGACCGGGTGGAGTGGGAGTGTACTGAAGAGTTGAGATAGAATTGCTCGGGATGGAGGCGTACGAAGGTAGCTGCTGCTTGAATGAGTGTGGAGGAAAGAGTCAGGATGCGGAGGGATGTGAAGTATGGTTTGCAGGACTGGCGACGTGAAAGACCGGCGATGATTCTGATAGCACGTTTTTGGAGGATAAAAATGCGGTTGGAAGCGGGAGAGGAGCCCCAGAACAGGAGGCCATAGGATAGCAGGGAGTGAATATGAGCGTGGTAGACAATGAGAAGAGAGGAAGGGTTAACGATAAGCTTCAATTTCCGGAGCATGAAACAGCCGCTTAGGATACGGGAAGCGGTAGAATGGATGTGGGGGGACCAGTCGAGGGTGTCGGTCAAGGAGAGGCCAAGAAAAGTAGTGGTTGGAGCTGAGGAGATGCTTTTGCCGTTGAGCCAGATGAGAGGGCTGGAGTTGGGCGGAATATAGCGGGAGTGAAAGTTCATGAAGACGGTTTTGGTGGTGTGGAGGGAGAGATGGTTGTGAACACAATATGAGGACATGGATGAAACTTGGTGGTTGACAGTTTGGATCAGGGAGAGCATGGAAGATTTTGGAGAGGTCAGAAGGTGACTGGTGTCATCGGCATAGATGGAGAGGGTACCAGAGTTTAGGCTGAGAGGGAGGTCGTTAATATAGAGAAGGAAGAGGAGAGGACCAAGGACTGAACCTTGAGGAACACCTTTCGTGATGTGGAGGGGCGTCGAGGTGTGGGAGGTATAGAGTGACGGGGACCGTATGTTCACGACCTGGGTGCGACCGTGGAGAAAAGAGGCTATCCAGTCGTGAGCTACCCCATTGATGCCTAGTGTTTTGAGTTTGGAAAGGAGGGTGGGATGATCAAGCGTGTCAAATGCTTTACTAAGATCGTAGAAGACACCAATAGCATTGTCACGTTGATCAAGGGCAGAGTAGAGGTCAGTGAGGAAGGAGAATATTGCGGTGGTGGTGGATCGGTTTGCACGGAATCCATGTTGACTCTGGGTGAGGATGCTGTGCTTTTTGAGGAAGGAGTTGAGGCGCCGGTGGATTAGATATTCGAAAATTTTGGAGAAAGATGATATGAGAGATATGGGTCTGTAGTTAGCAGGGTCTGCTCTGCTACCTTTTTTGTGAATGGGGATGATTATGGACTGTTTCAGGAGGGTGGGAAATATTCCTGTGGAGAATGAAAGGTTGACGATTTTGGATAAAGGATGGGCTAGGTAGTTGATGGATTTGTAGATAAGTGATCCCGGAACACCGTCCGCACCACAGGAGTGTTTTGAACTTAGTTGTTGGGAGAAGTGAATGATTTCTGTGGGGGTAGTAGGAAATAAGAATATTGTCGAGGTAGTGCGGTTACGGGTGGACAGGCGTGTTGGTGGTGTTGGGGGAGCTGGGGGAGGAGGAGACTTGATGAAGTAGGCGTTGAGGTATTCCGAAAGGACTGACGGATCATCTTGTTTGACACCATTGATAAGTAGGGATAGAGGGTTGGGGGGTTTAGGAGGGGTGGTGTGAGATTTAATGATATGCCAAGAGGTCTTGGACTTGTTGGAAGATGTGGATATCAAGAGGTCATTGAAGGATCTTTTGGCGTCACGAATGGAACGGGCATGGAGCTTCTTGGATGAAGTGTAGTGGGATTTCAGGTTAGTGTCGAGTGGGAAGAGTTTGCTGCGGGCCAGAAGTTGACGGAGTTTGGCGGAATCTGAGATGATCTCGGGTGTTATCCAGGGGGTGGGTTTTACAGGGCGGGTTTTGATTTTAGAGAGGGGAAAAGCGGCGTTGAAGTGAATAAGGAATTTCGACTGGAAAGCTTGATACATAGTGTTTGTGCAAGTGGCTGTGTAGACTGAGCTCCACTTTTCGAGAGAGAGGAGGCTGAGAAAACGAGAGGTGTTGGATTTAGTATACAAGCGTTTGAGGACGAGGTCATTTGGTTGTTCCGGGAATGAAGACATGGGTTTCAGGGAAAGTGCTAGGTGGTCCGAGAAACCGGTGTCGATGGTTGATGCGGAAAATAGGGTGGAGTCAAGGGTGGTGAAGATGTTGTCAATTAGAGTTTGGCTGGAGGAAGTGATGCGGGTGGGGGTAAAGATAGTTTCAAGAAGGTTGAAGGAGTGGAGGATGTCTAGGAGTCGGTGTTTGAGGCTGGAGGATTGTAAAAGATCTATGTTGAAGTCACCGCAAATGAAAAGTTCAGCCTTAGGAAAACGTTTGCTGAGAGAGGTTATGGTGGAATCAAGGATTTCGAGAAATGTGGTTAAATCACCAGTTGGGGAACGATATATAGATAATATGATGAACGAGGAGCCGTGGAAGGAAAGGGATATGCCAGCACATTCAAAGATTTTGTCGATGCATTGAGCATGAATATTGAGGATAGGGGATGCATTGAGGTGTGATTTGGATAGGATGGCGACACCGCCATAGCTGGTGGAAGAGTTAGTGGTGGAGTTACGGTAGTATATGCTGGGGGTGCTGAAGTGTTGTACGCATAGAGAGTCGGCTGAAGGTAGCCAGTGCTCCGCAAGGCAAAGGATGTCAGGAGAAGAAGTGGTGAGGAAAATTTCGAGTTCTTCGGTTTTATTGCGGGCTGATTGGATATTCAGGAATATGATGTGGGGATGAGAGACAGGCAGGGAAGTGTTTGTATTTGTGGGATGCAAGTGATTTGGTTGTGTGGACGTTGAGGGTAGCGGCTGGTTGGGGGTCAGGGGCTTTGAGATGATGGGGCGGTGGGCAGAAAAGGTTGGTTAGTGGATATGACTTTGTGGTTTAATTTTGAATTTCTTGATGGTTGAATCCTCGTCGCTGGAGCCAGTGTCACCGCAGCGGGAGCCGACATCGCATGACAGGGGGCCTGGATGGTCGACCTCGTGGCTGCTGCAGGGAGATGGATGTCTGGTGGTCCTGCTGTAGTACTGTCCAGTACGGTCAGCTTCAGTTGCGAGGGGGCTTGCTTGGTCGGCGTCGTGTCGGAGGGGACCTGGTTGGTCAACATCGAATTGAAGGGGGCCTGGACGATCGGCGTTGAATCGAAGGGGGCCTGGTTGGTCGGCGTTGAGATACAGGCGGCCTGGTTGGATGGCGTTGAGACGAAGATTACTTACGTGGCATCGCTCATAACCTTACCCTGCAGGTAATATATATATATATATATATATATATATATATATTTATATATATGTACACAGACATATTCATATATGTATACAATACATATATATATAATATGTATATATATATATATATATATATATATATATATATATATATATATATATATTACCTGCAGGGTAAGGTTATGAGCGATGCCACGTAAGTAATCCAGAACGGGACGGCCACCGTAGTCCTGCAGTGCGATTCCCGTTCTTCAATCCTTAGCTTAACAATCTTTAACCACTGATTTAAAGATCTTTAAGTCCTTATAGATTGGTAATATCTAAAGTGTGATTCCCTTTCCTATTTTAAAGATTATGGTCTCTAGGGTGATCGTTAACTGATATTTCCTTATGGATCTACAAAACCCCTATCGTTAAGTTTTTAAAGACTACATAAAATGGCGTCCGTCGACTAATGTAAATATATAAATAATTTATATTGAATAATACGAACATTTCACATGCTGGTGGATTAATTTTTATCCTTGTGCATTAACTAAGGAATAATACGTGATCTTTGCTTACGAAACAAATGTGATTTGTAACCTACTTATTCAGTGTCAAAAGTGGGAGAGGCACGGACTCGCACGGAACCTTGTGTCAGTTGATAGGGCTACCTAGTCGGGGCTAGGGTGAATGATGGCAGAGGGTTATGTATATGTGAGAATGGTACAAAAGCTAGAACATTATAGGGCGCGGAATATGCTGCGAGTCCACAGGCGGCTTCTACGTGACACATTTGATCCATTTCAAATGTCAGAAACCGGCTTTAGGGAGACGTTTCGTCTATCGAAAGTGGGCGTGTATCATCTCAATGCGAGTGTAACACCGTTGATAGTTTCAGCTACAACTCGTCATGGAATATCCATCGAGTTGAAGGTAATTGACATGCCAATAATATTAAATAATTTCAGACCTTGCCCTTATGGTTACGCCTAGTAAGTTCACTGCTCATATTATAGGCCTAGGCCTAGCTTATGCTATTGAGTTTGTAGTGCAAATGCCTAGGGTACCTTTCGCCTATGCCATAGAATATGCCTAATTTGAATTTGTAGGCCTACTTTACAAATTCAATGCCTAGGTCTACCATACATAAATGAGGTCTGGGGCCTAGCTAAAGTCCATGTCAGGGAGAGTTGAGTCTGACGTCAGAGCTTTTTTGCTCGCTACGTTACCCCCACTAGGCCGCACTGACATCGTTGGGGTGAGAGGTCCGAACCTCTCGACGGGATCGGTAGCCATTACCTGCGCCGGTAAAGTAATTGACCCTTTCGGCTACAGTCCCTTCGAGTCGTTCGGACCTCTCACCCCAACGCAGTCAGTGGTGTGGGTAACGTATAACACTATATACTTAATGGTAGCGGGGAAAAAAGCTCTGACGTCAGACTCAACTCTCCCTGACATGGAGTTTAGGCTAACATGTAAGGAAAGAGTAGGACAGCTGATAAGCCTAGATACCATAGTAACCTTTAAGCACAGACAAAGGAAGCTTCCTTTGTCTGTGCTTAAAGGGAGTGCTTCATACCATGGACCCGTGGCAATGCTACGTGCCACACCCCCTGCCACTACTTTTTTTAAAAAATATTATCTAAGAGCTCTTAGCAATAGGTTATGGCATGGTTATGGGTTAGGGGCCTAATATTTTTTTTCATCCTCGGGACGGTTGAACCATTGATTTTAAATTCAATGGTTGAACTAACATCATAAGGTCGATCTTTAGCCTGTTTTCATAAGGGGGAGTGGTTCGTAGAAGGCACTGTAGACACCTCGGGTCCGTGGTATGAAGGTCTGTCAACCTTAAATCCTCAAACAATTTACACAAATCCACAAACCACCCTATTAATATTTTTTTCAAGCATAGGCCTAAGCGTTAAAG
The DNA here is from genome assembly GCA_907164805.1 of Brachyptera putata. Lineage (NCBI taxonomy): Eukaryota > Metazoa > Arthropoda > Insecta > Plecoptera > Taeniopterygidae > Brachyptera > Brachyptera putata. The sequence goes on from OU015469.1 coordinate 6,321,514, forward strand.
ATTCCTGTCCTAGGCTTAGTTCAAAGACGCTGCTTAGGCCTACAGGCTGAAGCATGAAGACAAGTCTATAATATTTAGCCCAACTTAAAATTAGGCCTACTGGGTAGATGGTCAATGTGGTAATAATTCCTGTACTTTCAAGGTTCTATGTGCCCTAAACTTGTACGCAAGTGGTAGTTACCAGCGGCATTGAGTTTGTAGTTATATAACTACAAACTCAATGCCAGCGGCGAGTGGGGAATGATTTCTCCCACGCTTTGAGCCAGACTACTGTGAGCCGATGCGTGCACCAAGTAAGTGCTGCACTGAATCGGCTCATAGTAGTCTGGGTACGGTTCCCTCAAACGAATGAAGAGAAGGCGGCCATCAAGCGGAGGTTTATGGTGAAAACCAATTTTCCAGGGGCTATTGGTGCTGTGGATGGTACCCATATTGCCATTGTGCCACCCACCATTGCTCAAGAAGAGAATTTGTACATTAACCGGAAATCATACCATAGCAAAAATGTACAAATTGTAAGTAAAAGTATAGGTCTACCGTCTATTTATCAGTATCGGTACCGGTAGGCTATATCATCTTCAGTCACCTAAGACACTACTTCAGAAACTGAAGTCACGCTCATGGGTTCGAGTCCTGCAATAGTGTTTTTGTGAAATTCATTATTATTTTTAATTTCATTATCACATGCTCATTCGTATCCTATAACCCAGCTGTTGGTGGGCTCGTGAAGCACCACTATAGGCTTAAATTAATTATATCTAGATGAATAAAAAACTATGGTGAGCCTAAGAACCTATTTCAATACTGACTTGAAGAACACCATATTGTCAATCCAAAATATGGCAGTGTAGGCCTAATTATAAAAATAATCGTAGGGACTAGTATACTCAGTAATCTGGTAATAGTATTAGTTCATTAGCATGTTCTTATGTTTAGGCCTACATATATAGAGGCCTACGTTGATTTAATTGAACAATCAAAGCAAATACGCTGCCCTTCAACTGTCACAGTCATCTACGTAATAAGGAAGTGCTTTAGAAAATGCGGTCTAGTCAAACGTGGGTCCGAGTCCTGTGTAATGACATTAATGTATGCCCGGGATGGTAAAACATTCACCTATCGGGTGATAGAGGTACCCAGGTGATAATGGAGTTGTTAACCAAACAATAATTATGTTGTGAATATGTACGAATATCATATTTTACTTATTATGAACTAACATGAAATTCAAAATTTGAGGTAAGCTGGTCATTCGACACAAACATTAATTTCACTGTTTACTTGGATCTTCTTACACATTTAGGAATTGAAATAAGAATTGTTTTTTTACTACACACTTGGAAACAAAATACAGTAAAATGACACCAGTTTCCATGGTGTGAAGTTCACCGAACTAAGAACAAAAATAGTAAAAAGACGGTAGCATTAGGTAGCGGCAAGAAGCAAGAGGAATTGGTTGGTGGCTGTGTAGTGTTTTGGTTATAACTTTAATTTGTCATGTCAGTTCATGGTCAACTTTTAGTAGAAGTTTTCAAATCACTCCATGCAGGGTACCAAGAGCTTGGTTTCGAACAAGTATTGACTGCACATCCTCGTCGTCGTTTCAATGTAGTCCTACTACTAATAATCAAAATCTTCTTTTTTGTTCCTTAGGTGTATATCTACTACTTATAATCATATGCTTCTGTGATGTTCTTCAGCTCTAGGTCTATTAAGTATTAATAATCCTTCTATGTTGATCATCTATAGACCTATCCTATAGACCTACTTTTAAATCCGTGTATGTCAAAAAAATCCATCCATCAACCAATCCATGTTCCTTCTCCCGAACATAGATATGCGACTATGATCTGCGCAATGCTCGCTACCCTGGCTCGACCCACGACCGTTTCATTTGGGGAATGTCGGCAGTACGCCGTGAGTTGGTTAGGCTCTATGACCTCGGTGAGCGAAGCTCGTGGCTTTTAGGTAAGGCTCATAAAATTGTTATTTTTTTAATATATTATAAAACATTAGCTTATTTTCTTGTGTATAGACTATTTCTAAAATAGATCTACATACAGATTTGATAGTTCCATTACATTCCTTGTTTCCTTACAGTCGCTTTTATTCCAACAGTAGATACTGATGTTGCACTGATGTATCCACTAGGCCCCTATGTGTCTTTTCACATTTTAAAAGTATGATTATTGTTCAATTAGATATTTATACATCGTTGAAGAATATTATTAGACTATGACTCACATTCTAGAGTTTGCCTTCTGTATTAACAGCTAGTATGAAATGGAAAATTATATTGCAGTGTACTTGTCATATGAATTTTCAAAGTTGGTTTAATGTAGGCATACTCAATAGTTGAAACTTGTATCACACATTTGTATACTGATTGTGCTATTTGTTCAAGGTGACAGTGGCTAGACTGCTGAACCTTGGCTCATGCCCCCGATACCTCGAGCAGCACCCGGGACACCGGAGCGAGCGTACAGCGATCGACAGTGCTCGGCTCGCAATTGCGTGGAGAGGTGTGCTTAGAGGGAAATTTCGTTGCCTGAGGAAAGATCGTGTCCTGCATTACAGCCCTTTGAAAGCTGGCCTAATTATAAATGCCATTTCAGTGGTACATAACATGGGGCTTCACTTCCGCATTCCAAACCCTGCACCGTATTTTGACCCAATCGATGTCGATCATGCGCCCCCAGTTCCTGAACCCAATGACTTGCCTCAAGGAGGAAGAGGCCGTCCTGGGCAGGTCAATTGGTTCCAGGAAGGGAGACAAGTGCAACATCGTACTATTAGGCATCACTTCACTTAGTCTGCTCACCTGCAGCGATGGGTGCTCGTGAGTCGAGACATAGACTAAAGATATATACCCAAGACGATTCACGCAACGTTAAAAAAAGATTCATCCCCACTCTCATCCCCACTCATTTATCCACGTAGTACCTTCAACGCCCGCTACGAGTGCTGAAAATCGTGTCAGCGATTGTGCTGCAGTCGACGGTGATTGTACGAATTAAGTGTGTTTAACAGAAATCACATGTCTATGAGATAAGAAGTAGCTCTTTTCGTCGGGAAAGGCCACAATCGCACCAATTCACGGTCCCGAGCGACCGTCTCCCGCACTCATGACACTTGGCGAACACATGTCCCGACCCAGCCAGCGTAGACTAAGCGGCAAATATCAAAAGTACATCGACGCTTTCATTTTGAGGATTGTGACAGTAATTTGCTATCAAATAAAATGAGAAAGGAACTAGAGACGATCGAACTCATCCTTCTTTGTCGCTCACTTTGTCAGAGAAGTCACTCAGAAATTAGCACTCTGCTCCCGATCTGCCCACAACTTGCAGCCGTCCGCGCATTTTATCCATTTTGAACAAAATGTTTTTTTGTTGTTTATGAACCATTAACTGATACAACTCATCAATATATAATTGCTTTATTTCCAATTTTTTTCTACAAAATCATTACCTTATTATAAAGGTGTTGGGAAAATTATATGATAAATATATGACTAATACACAAATGGAAAAAAAATATTACATATACACAATTTACTCCAACAACAATATAAGAAACCAATATTAACATCAATAACACAATATATATATATATATATATATATATATACTCTTTTTGTTAATAATTTAGATGATGAAATTAGATATTTTGCTCGCTTCGCAGATTGATTTGTGATTTTGATTAGGTTTGTATCAACTTAAATTTTTATCAGCAAGATATTCCTCTATATTATAATAGACTTTTTCTAATAAAAGACATTTTAATCTGTATTGAAAAGTTTCAAATTTTTCAATATTTTTAATATAATTCGGAAGTTTATTATATAATTTTTCATTCATATAACTAGAGTTGATTAGTGTTAATTTGGATCGATATTTTTTAGAATGGAGATTTTCTTTCTGCCTCGTATCATGTTCATGTATGTTTTTATTTAAAGTTTGACTGTGAAGAAATATCTTTGTAATTAATATTGACTGCATTATATATATGGGCCATTCTATTCAAACATGCAATATTGATCTTTGAAATTTTAGCATTTTTCTTGTTGATTTAAAAATCTGAAAAAAAATTGGTATGATCTAAAGAACGGTACAAACAATAATTAAAATCTGGATTGATACTTTATCCATAACTTGCCCGGATATTTACAATTCGAAATTTTGGTTTACAGGAGAATGACATGAAGCAGGAGAATGACGAATTGGGATGTGAAATGAATAGATTATCATCTCTATGGAGTATAAATCTTTTATTATTGTTTGTGTTTAAAATAAGAAACTGATATCAGTGTGTATACATATCACAGCCTTGTAAATACCTGAATACATTGCTCTTAAGGACACTAACGTGAACATATCTGTAGACTAGAGTTCTCATTAAACGATTTACTTGACACTTTTCCCTCAGTCTTCGAAATGTTCAAAAATGAATTGAATCACTCGTGACCCACAGGTCACCGGCGGTAAAAGTCTTTTCACAACCTTATGCATGGGATATATTAAAATATCTTTCTTTTTTGGCCATTTATAAGCCCGGCCGTTAGCAGTAGGGTACATAGTGTTAACTTCTATGCCGTCATCTTGAACGGAAATAACCTGCCCGGGATATATTTCGGAGTCGTACTCAACTGCTACCCAGTCTCCCGCCTTAGTTGTTTCCAGTTCTGGTATCCCCGAAAGTGAAACATCCATATCTCCAGTGGTGACTTGCTCAGGTTCTTGAAATGGAGGTTCGTCTGGCTCATCAGCGTCTGTAATGTTCGATTGATTCTAGTTAATGACAATGTGAAAGTGCTAGCAAGAGAATAATATCAAGTCAAAATTAAATTTACCTGTAGCTTGGGCATAAATAATATTGCCCATGTGGTAGCCGTGACTGCAATTCTCAATACCGAGGCAAGAAAAACAACTGAGGTTCCTAAATTGCAGCTGATACGGGGCCTTTTCATTCCATACCACTTGATGGACACTCATAGTACCTTTAAACGGCCTGATATCACATGAATCTGCAATAAAAAATTTAATAATAATAATAATATATATATATATATTTTTATAATTAGTTCAATATAATAATAATAATAATGATAATCAGCCATCAATTATGTTGATCTTTTACCTTCTATAAGATTTTCAAACACATCAATGTCTGTTTTGTCCATGTCGATCAGCAAAATTCCGCTGCAGTTTTTCTTGAGCAAATTAAATAGTTCGAAATAGGTCGGAATGTCATTACCGTGCGCGATGTATTTATCTGCCGTTCTTTTCAAGGTGCCACCAACGCCATCTGGGGCCCCTTTCCCATGGCCAGCTTCTGTAAAGTTCCACGATGCAGACACAATATCTGGAAAACAATCTCGGAGATACTTGCTGAACAAGAAGAAGTTATTTTTGTTTCGGTACTGTGTTGTGGGTCCGTCGCTAAGAAAATGAACCTCATTGATTGCATTCTCTTTTTTCTCTTTTGCATGTTCTAGTATAGGTTTTAAATGGGCCCATATAGCTGGCGGATCATGACGTAAAATGTCAGACGAAGTGCAAAATGAGATTGCGTGGTTTGTTGATTCTTTCAAATACAATACGCCTGTGTGTAAGGACACTTGTTGGCGCGAGGCACCGAAGTGTACTGATTGTACCTCACTTGAATACTTGCAGGAGAAGTTCTCGCTAAAGTCGACATGAACTAATATTTGAGCGGTAGATACATCTTTCTTCATCTCATCTATTGCTTTGTACTGATCACTTATATTTGCGGTATGAACCATGAATTTGGGCGAACACTTTTCAATCTCAGCAACCATGTCCCCAATAGTACACTTGATTACATCTTTTTTTGTTATCTGTACTATGATGTCCTTTCCATGATTATCTTTTCGCTTCTCCTTAACTGTCACCCACTTCTTATAAGAGGCGGTTTGCATTAGATCAAATTCTTTGTAAACAACACAATTTGTTTCACAAAGATTACATTTTCTTAACATGCAATTTTCAGTTTGAATATCACAGCACAAGTCTTTTATAATGTCACTTGGCTTTTTCGCTTCGGTGACATGATAGCGATGCAGTGCTTCCACTAAATATTTAAAATTAGCATGGATGGCACATAAACAAGTATCACGTTCAATTACTTTAGGATCCACTATCCAGTATGGTCTAAGTCTACAAAACGTTGCATAACAAACCTTGTATGAGTGCTGTTTTAGAAATAGCCGATGCAACTCTATCAGAGTCATATTGAGTAACCTTTTCTGTTTCTTAATTTTATTTTTACAGACAGTGTCTTTCTTCCCTGGGCATAAGCGGCTGTTATCATCTTTGGAAAGGAAAATTTCAATGTCGTTTGTCACATTCTTCCTTCTGTGATTAGGTTTTCTTGAGTAGACAAAGGTTAATTGTGTGCTGCTCTTTAAGGCTGAGCGACATTTAAAGAAGCTTTTAGTTTGACTCAGACATCTGTATTTACGAATAACTTTTCCCGATATAGCACGGGCAAACAGTTGTTTCACCTTGAACCCTTTAGAATCTCTATAATTCTGTGCTAGTTGAGCAGCGAGAACTTCTCCAAAAAGAAGTTTCTTCTTTATGTCAACTGCTATTCGTCTACCGCGTAACGTCATTCTCACTTTAGACCTAGGTGTGGTCTCAATTGAGTCGGGTGTTTTCAGTTGCCTTAGCTTCAGTAAACGGTAGTATTTCTTCTTATACTTTTCGGAACTCTTTGTAGCACTCTCTTTAGCCCTTTTTTCCCGTTCTAATTGGCGGTTCTTTGAGGATCTATACTTGAGAGATCTTTTTATTCCAGCATATCTCCTGCCATCTTCTTTTTCAGGTGCGTGTGCAATTTGTACATCGTCTTCATCAGACAAGTCTGGTGTACCGTCTCTTAGGAACTGTTCTAACTTCTTAGATTTTGCGGCGTTGGCACGATGATTTCTTGTATTACGTCGCCACTGATTCCTCTTCATTCTCTGATCTCGCTGAGACATTTGCGATATTGGAATCACTTGCTTCTTCTTCTTACGATTGAGATACTTTTCTTGTCGTTTAATTTTTTCCCTCGCAAGTGCGTCAGGATCTGACTTTATCTTGAGTTGTCGTAACTTCTCTGCATCTCTTTTTTTCTTCAGTTGAAGTTGGGTAGGTGGGTGAGGAGCCATTTAATCTGTATGGAATTCATGTTTTATATATTGGAAAGTACGATTGACGATTGGCGAACTAAGATCTATTGGCGTCGGATAAATGATTATTGAGAAGATGGGATGATAAAATGAAGGTTACTTAGGTGGTGGGAAGGAATCGGTCGGGGTCTAAAATGTAAAAAATCAGCCCAGGATTTACACTAGGGTACAGAGGGAAACCACAAAAAACCTATCTCAAAGTGGATGATACTGGGAATCGAACCGATGCCCGAATATCACCGTCACCACCCAGTCACATGGAGCAAGCATGCTACCACTCTGCTATCAATGCGGGTATAAATTACTATTCTAATATGACTTGGAACCAATGTATAATAAGTTAATCACATATCTACTAATATGTGTCATTCTCCTGTTTTGTTCATAATTCAAATATGCAGGAGAATGACAGCCAGGAGAATGTCATTTTTGCATTCAGATTGTCCTAGGATCCACGTGGTAAAAATATTTCAGGTTATGTTGGTACAGTAGACTCATGTTTCACATAATGAACTAGATTTCATATTTGTACCAGAAAAAAAAATTAAATACAAGTAACTTGTGGTACCCAAGAGAATGTCTGTTCACAAAAATACGGCAACAATTTTACTTACCCAAATCGAAGTACATCAAAAAGTTCAAACAAAATGATATCACGTCAATTCAGAACTTCTCGACTGCGTATTGATACAGCTGGTGGTGCTATCTATTACACGTAAATCAAACCTTTTCCCGCCAATTTTTAGGCCACTAATAAGTTCCAGTAGAATGACATAAAATGATGGGGACAAAATTCAAATAGACCGAGTAGTAAGAAAACATTATTTTTTAAATTTCGGAATGCATAATTCGGAGTTATCATATAATCTTATCTTATAATCACCCATCTTGAATACGCCCAAGCTTATCTCTATAAATTAGCATCAACTTGAGAAAATGTACCCAGGGACAGCCAGGAGAATTACATTTTGATGTCTGATTGATTTTTATCGATATCCAATTAAACTTGAAAATCACCAAAACCATTAACAAGTATTAGGCAAAATTGATTGCAAATCAAAGATATTTTTATATTAACTGTACTATGAAATTTGTAGCTGCTACAAGCTGGGGACTGAATATTGCATGTTTAAATAGAATGACCCATATACTATGAAAAGTTAAAATTCTATGTTTTATAAAATGAGGTTTGCAGTGGGGTTTATTGGAAGATTTTTTTTCTTGTCTCAGACCTATAATATTTCTTATTGCTCGTTTTTGTAATCTGAAAATTTTAATTCAATCAGTGGAATAACCCCAAAATTCTATACCATACCGCATGTGCGATTCAAAAGCAGCAAAGTACACAAACACAAACAAAACGCTACCAATTTAAACTATTATTGGGGATTGAGATCCAATTATATTCATCGCTCATTCTCAATGATTTCTTTGATAATAAAGAAGGCTTTGTTTTAATCGTTCTACATTGATTGGTGACACTTGTTGCTTGGATTTAATTGGTTTTCTTAATAGCTTTGAATGATGTATAAAAATATCATTATATATTTTTTTATATCAAAACGAGTGAATGGATTTCAGTGAAAGTTTGGAATCATATGTATCATTATTAAATTGAAATTCGGTGTGAATTTGAATTTTTTCGAAGGACATTTTTTGTACGAAAATTCTTCTCTGGCTTATTCTTATCAGTAATTTGGAAAATTAGTTTCTCAGAAGTGGTGCAATCGATTGCGCACAAAAATCAATGAGATTCAATCCAGATGATGACACTTGGGCATGCCAAGTTTCAATTGAATTTGAATTTTCGTTTTGACCTGTAGAGCGCGAAAAAAAAAAAAAATTTTTTGCGAGTCTAGTTAAATTGAGTCTTCGCTTCGCTCATCCAATTATCAATCAGAAGCATAATTTTATAAACTTTTATCGTCAATAATAATTAATATATTCAAATAATAATATTGAAATAATAATATTGAAATTTGTTGTAAATAATACTGTAGCTTTCTGTCCAATCCTACTCTAAATGGACTAAATCGAAATTAAAAAATAAGAATTAAATTTAAAAAATAATCAAACTAAATCTGAAAAAACAAAAATGGATCTTTGTAGCTGGGATTGCGGGAAAAGCAACTCGTTGAAACTTGAATCAGTTTAAAATATTACGTGTATTTTCAACAAAATGACTACAATGACGCTAAAACAAAACACAAATCTTCAATCTTGTAACAATGGAACAAAGAAAAGTTGTCATCCCAATGGCCTATTGAGATCACAACGTGATTTTAAATGACACAAAGAGAAATTAAACTACCTTCATACAAACAATACTGAAAAATATATATATTCATTTAACTGACCAGGGCAGATTGGTTTAAACAATGTCTGATTTTACCGTGATTGGTTCCTCGCTCGCTGGTTCGCTCACCCCACGCGCGCACACGCAAGTTTCCGCCGAACCACGCGTCTTCGAGTCCCGGGGCGGGTAGTCACGTCTCCTCACCGAGTTCGCCTTGTTCCACGTTCGTTGTCAACAAAGCTGGCGATGTTGGACTCCGCCAAGCTGGCGATGCTGAACTACCCGGTTCGAAGTCGGACCCCCCAACCCGTGATCTCCGGTCGACGTTTTCACTGACTTGTCTCTCTGATTGTCTATATCGTTCTCCTCTCATCTCCCTGTTTCACCAGGCTTGTCCTGTAGGAGCTTACTTTCGTTCGACCAATAAAATATGCGGATACAAATTTAAACCAATCACAATTCACCATACATCAGCTTTTGGCTTTTGTGGCTTGATGCATCCCCTGGTCATATATCTGTCACTTCTTAAACTTATTGTATCTGCCCTATGCCGAGTGTTCTGATTAAATTATGGTTTGTACACATTTGACAAAATACACTTGAAACACTAGATACATTGGTACAAGATGACTATAAACAGAAAGTTAATGCAATTGAGAAAAACAACTGAAGTGTGCTTGTGGAATGGGTGATGCAGGCACGAGATGACGGGGTGAAGGGTGTTAATGGATGGTCGTCATAAAATCAACAGACTCAGAAAGTCAAGACAACGTGGGAATTATCAAACAAAAAGAACTTATTAACATCAAAATTTAGACAGGGAAAACTGGCATGTTACAACACCCCCCGAATACGTTAAAATGCTGCTCATAGCATCATATTGACTTATTCCTAAAACGATATAAGCGCGGGTTGGGTAATTTTGATGTTCCACACAAACCCAATACGACCCCTCATCATGTTAAGAATACTACTTGACGCCAAAAACCTGTTACTCAAGTGTCATCTCTGTATAACACCCTCTTAGTTAAACATATTACCCCTGACAAAGGACTCGAGGTTGACGACCAGACATAACTATCACCGACCACGTACCCCATTCTACCCTAATTCTACTGATAAGTATAAACACTCTTCCAATACATTCAACTCCTTAAAATAATGAATAATTATGAATCGAAGGTTTTCGAATCAAAATTAACCGAATCGAATAAAAAGTATACTAACTTGAAGGTGTGATCTAAGATATTCTACAGACAATTCAAGGAGACGAATATTTGTATCCAAAACGGATATTACCATAAGCAAGATAGCACTGTTTCATCATCTTAACTCTGCCCTTTCACCTATCATTCCAACACCCTTGTATTTCGATCATACACCTCGATAATAACTTGTCCGTATCATGAAGCTGATCTATCACACAAATTCAACGATTACAGTCGCGACTTGTGTAACTTGGCGATCACTGCCTTGACATGACCGGTGACCCATAAAAAAACAAAAATAAAAAATTCCTCTCACTTAGCTTCCTGCTAATATGAGGGAACGACATCGTATAAAGTCCACACATGCTGCACTCGGCCAACATGAGGGTACATGCTAAACAGTTTACCACCCAAGTTATTAACCCCCCGTTGTGTGACGAATTGCAAAACCATTCCTAATTTGTAAACCTAAGACAGAAAGAAAACAACGATCCCGCTATCCGAACAAAAAGTCAACTGAACGATGAAATTAGAAGAGAAACTACTAATACTAAATCTGTCATCACTAGAATTATCTCTTGAAAACCCACTTCACAATACAAACGATACACCACTACCCTTCAAATTGAATACACTAAACTATACTAGGTTACAATCCAATATATGTGTATATATTCGTATCCCTACATAAGACACGAGACCAAATTTAACTTAATTTGACTATAGTTTGTTATATGTGAACTATTTATATTTTGTTCGCTACACTTCTAAGTCTAATTACCACTTACGCTTTGATCGATTGAATATTTACATCTTTTTCCCCTCATCTCCCTGTTCCTCAACAACCGATAATCTCACTCCAAAACTCTCAATTCTCTCATTCAATTGCTCAAACCTGAACCTACTTTCAAATTTCAATTCATCGACACGAACGCCCAAATCCACATTCTGCCGTTCTAGCCCATCAAACCTAGCATTCATTCCCTCAAATATTTTCCTGAACTCTTCCGACATTCCTTTCACCATTGAACAAATTAAAACTTCCGTGATCATACTCTGACTTTCTCCAGCCTGTAAAATTTTAGTTTCATCCAAATCACCTATCTGACTAACCTGTGACAGAGGACTAATAGGCCTATCCTCACCACTATCCAAATTACCCTCCATTTTAATCTGCACGTCCTGTTTGTCAGCCATCGCTCTCTTTATTAGCCTAACAATAACACATACGAAGACAACGCACGAGTAACAGGGAACTATGCAAACCCACTTAAACAAAATACCACAATGCCATAAAAATAAAAATTAGTTACGGGCGCCACCAAGTTTCATTAAAACTCGGAAAATATATACTGAAAAAAAAATAGATCATGCAATAATCTCAGGGTTAACGTGGGACGTAAAAATATACTTTGAAGAAAACAATGTTCGATTGCCCCACGACAGGGCGACATTTGTAGCTTTCTGTCCAATCCTACTCTAAATGGACTAAATCGAAATTAAAAAATAAGAATTAAATTTAAAAAATAATCAAACTAAATCTGAAAAAACAAAAATGGATCTTTGTAGCTGGGATTGCGGGAAAAGCAACTCGTTGAAACTTGAATCAGTTTAAAATATTACGTGTATTTTCAACAAAATGACTACAATGACGCTAAAACAAAACACAAATCTTCAATCTTGTAACAATGGAACAAAGAAAAGTTGTCATCCCAATGGCCTATTGAGATCACAACGTGATTTTAAATGACACAAAGAGAAATTAAACTACCTTCATACAAACAATACTGAAAAATATATATATTCATTTAACTGACCAGGGCAGATTGGTTTAAACAATGTCTGATTTTACCGTGATTGGTTCCTCGCTCGCTGGTTCGCTCACCCCACGCGCGCACACGCAAGTTTCCGCCGAACCACGCGTCTTCGAGTCCCGGGGCGGGTAGTCACGTCTCCTCACCGAGTTCGCCTTGTTCCACGTTCGTTGTCAACAAAGCTGGCGATGTTGGACTCCGCCAAGCTGGCGATGCTGAACTACCCGGTTCGAAGTCGGACCCCCCAACCCGTGATCTCCGGTCGACGTTTTCACTGACTTGTCTCTCTGATTGTCTATATCGTTCTCCTCTCATCTCCCTGTTTCACCAGGCTTGTCCTGTAGGAGCTTACTTTCGTTCGACCAATAAAATATGCGGATACAAATTTAAACCAATCACAATTCACCATACATCAGCTTTTGGCTTTTGTGGCTTGATGCATCCCCTGGGGGCTTAGACTCGACTTCATTTTCACGTGGAAATCGAGCAATTTCACGTGGAATCGAGAATATCTTAGCCTCGACTTGAACTCACGTGAAAATATGAATGTGAAAATCCACTTTCATTCCACCACCTTTTTACTACATGGAAATGAATTCCACGCGTGGAAGTGACGTCACAGGCAATGCCCGATGCTCTCAAACAAGTTATTTCTTTCAAGTTGTAGGATAGATTAGCGCATGGAGAAATAAATGTCGTGTCACCATGGATTATATATATATATATATATATATATATATATATATATATATATATATATATATATATATATATATATATATATATATATATATATATATATATATGTGTATATATGGGGCTTATAAAAATATATCATTCATCCGAATTATAATTCAAAGACTTATCATTGGAGGTCGGTGAGAATTTGTCACCGATGTCCGTTTGGTTCACGTTTTTATACTTCAAAATTATGAATGTATACAATCTTATATCTCGGGGTGATGAGATCGCCCTTGTGGTGCCCCGTTCAAACGATCCTAAGCTTTCATCTTTTGCCTTCATTGGGAAACAATGACTTTGTGTCAAGTTTTCGATGTTGATAAAAAAAGGAATACAATTTTAATGATCCTCGGAACCTAAAAATATGTCCACTCTAAATTGTGTGAAGAGTTTAAATATTATAAGCGTCTCAATTATTGTCATATCGCTAATAGGTCATAATAATTCAGATAAATGAATCGATAAGTGAATGAATGAAAGAACAAATGAACGATTGGATGAATGAATAAATGTAATGATCATGAATGAAAATCATCAATAAATGAACGAATACCTTGATTATATGAATATATGAATTGAAGAATGAATACTTTCAAAAATGATCACATGAATAAATGGAGTGATAACCAAGTGTATGGATGAATGAATAAGTGAGAATGAGAATGAATGAATAATAGAATGATAGATGAATGAATGAATAACAATATGGGGTAAAATTTCAATAAATATATAAATAATCGGATGAATTAATCAATGAATAAATTTAACCATACACATTGAGATGTTGTGATACCGTCGAAGTATTGAGATACAGTCGCTGTCACTGCCCACTCGGCAAGAATACCACTTCGAGATGCGAGATATTGATTTAAATGTATAATTCTTGTTCGATTCATTCGGAAAAATGATTTTTAACATCATAAATGTGGCATGCGTATTCTCAAGTACTGAAATTTTGAAGAAATCCCGTTTTATGGAAAAAATTTCGACATAACCCTATTTCTAGAATTCACGTCACAGATTTCCACGCTCTGAATTTCACAATGTGAGAATTTTTCTCGAGTCTAGCTATTTTCACGTTCTGTCTTTCGCGCGTGGATTTGAAACGTGAAAATATACAATTCCACGTGAAAGTCGAGTCTAAGCCCCCTGGTCATATATCTGTCACTTCTTAAACTTATTGTATCTGCCCTATGCCGAGTGTTCTGATTAAATTATGGTTTGTACACATTTGACAAAATACACTTGAAACACTAGATACATTGGTACAAGATGACTATAAACAGAAAGTTAATGCAATTGAGAAAAACAACTGAAGTGTGCTTGTGGAATGGGTGATGCAGGCACGAGATGACGGGGTGAAGGGTGTTAATGGATGGTCGTCATAAAATCAACAGACTCAGAAAGTCAAGACAACGTGGGAATTATCAAACAAAAAGAACTTATTAACATCAAAATTTGGACAGGGAAAACTGGCATGTTACAACACCATTTCGGTCAGAATATTGCTTTGCTGATTTCATTCAATTCGGTATTGTTGAAAACATGTATTTTCATAAAAAAAAGTATAATAGTGTGTATCGTTCATGTGTTTATACATTCAGTTAGTATTTGATTATTTTTGTAGAGATTTTATTTTTCAAATTCAAGTTGGTGCCATATCTCAAAACGTGAATGTACATTTTATGAAAATATACGCTATATATATATGTACGTAAAATAAATATGTAAAATATATAGTAAAATATATACGCCGTAATACGGTACGGCCCCTGGTGGTCAATATGAATTGGGCCTGAAAACAGAAGTTATCATGTTTTACTACGTCATCAATAATTAACATTTGCAAAAGAAGAGAAAACGAGAATACGAATAAGATAAGTTCCATTGAAAAAGAATGTTCATAGAACGATACAACAGACACACGTTGTATACTTACACCTTATGAATGATTTATTATTAATGTTGTGATAACTCTACAGCTGGGCCGTAATTGAACAATCAGAAATTATGCAAAAGGAATTCCGACAAAGGAACCGTCAAACTCAGCTAGTTCAGCTGTGGTTTGTGAGAAGGGGGGGGGGGGGGGAGCTTTATTATTGGTCGATTTGACATCATAGACGGTCTTATGACGAGAGACCGACTTGTGACGGCTGAGCCAAATTGACGTGCTTTTACATAGGAGTGCTCTCTCCAAAAGCCGGCGCTCTACTGCCGGTAATCGGGATATCTGCTAATTCATCAACTTGAGTACTAGCAGCGCTAGTAGCGGGAGTTGTAGTAACTTGATGGTCATAATGGAAAATTCCACTCCCACCATCAATTTATTTCATTCGCGTAGAGCCATATACATGGGACGTCTTGAGTATATATCTTTAGTCTATGGTCGAGATATCCTTCGGGAATTTATCCTTGTCTAAATACATTGAATATTCAAAGTATTTAGCCAAGGATAGATTCCCGAAGGATATCTCGTTATCTTTCATTGTATTTCGATTATTATACATCAAGATGTCAATTTTCCCCCACTCCTAATTTTCTCCCACCCTTAAGATGTCATGGTCCAATTTCATCCTTTCTTCCCTTTAGTTTAATTAGGTCATAATTTTATGTAGATTCTATTTAGAGCCAGAGTATTAGTTTTGTAATCACCCAGTTGGTTGAGTTGTTCGGTCGGCCGCCGAGTGAAGGTCACGAGTTAGGGAGTTCTAGCGACGACGCGGACAGGGGTGGTTGAGAGATATACAGCGCGGCACGAGAAAGAAGAGTTTGTGATAGATACAAGAAATTTGACAGTGAAAAATAACGTGTGCGACAGAGAGAGTGTAGGCCTACACCACATGAACCGGTATCGTATGCTAATTATTATTAATTTTGTAATCGACTGGGCGATTTATTGTAAATTGGTATGGAGAAGTGATGTGCTAACTTTGGAGACAAAGAGAGATATTATATTGTTTAAAATTCTTGCATTATATAAAGTATATTTTATAATTTGTTTACTGTATATTTTCTCTATTTTCAAGTATAGGGTTATTAGTTTCCCTCTTCCAAAACTATTTGGCGCCCATACCCTACCTTTTATTTCATATTAAAATTTGTATTTACTAAATCCCACCCCGCTCCCCTGGCACACAGCAGTGGACTTCACAAAGGCAAGAGTGTATTATTATTCAATGTATGAATTTTATCCATGAAGTTGAATGCAAATGAAAAAAAAATACATTATCTCCGTCAATATAATTATGTTTAGATTTATTTACAGGATATATATAGGCCTAGTTATAACTTATAAATTATATAAACAAAAGATGTTGTCAGTGGGAATGTAAATTAAGATTCTACCATGCAGATACATTATTGTGGATACCGTGGTTCAATTTCCACCAAGTCGATCATTTTGACTGGGATTTTTCATGAGTTCCGACTCTGATTAAAATGAATACTGGAATGGTTCCTCAACATTGGGCCACGACCGCTTCCTTCCAACTGTTCAAAACGCACGATAAAATGACCTCTTGTCTCATTTGCTCACGTGATCTCAACCACACCATAATCTCCATTATAAAGTGCATCGTTGAATGAATATTGTTGTAAAAGTGCATCGTTGAATGCGTATACTGCATTTGTATTGAACGTGTAGGCATACATCTTTTACATAATCATGCTGTAATGTTGATGAGCAAGAGGAGACAGTACAACGTTGATAATTGATTATGGGAATTTATTTCAAATTATTTCATAAAAAGTCAAACTGCATAATCAACCACAAACTAATGTTGAAATTAATAAATAAATTAGTAAAATAACTAATGATTCATTGGATTTATGTACCTTAGGCCTACTACTATATCATTAATTAGCCTACTTCTTTCTACTATAGCACTAAAGAAGTGCTCAATAGTGGTGTTCAATCAATATTCAATAGTACCGTATTAATTTGCCAATCATTAGCCAAGTATAGTGATCCAACAGTATAATTTTAATTTCACTGTATTTTAATTTTATTGATTCATATATTCCAATTTCATATATTTTAATTTTTAATTCATTTTATTTGATTTTAATTTTAGTTCAACTTTTTAGCAATCAATGTTTTTAATAATTGTTCCAATAAATCCAGTCGTCGATTGTCTGTCTGAGCTTTTATGGCCATTTGTTCAGTTGGTGACTCGATTGCTGTTTGGATTCCGTTCAAGGCAGCAACATTTTTGGCCTGCAACTCTCCAAATTCTTTGAGACCTGCCTCCAATGTTTCGCGAGACTTTCCAGAGTCTCGAGGAGAAGAAGAAGCATGTAGGCTAACAGGTATTGTGTCGTGAAAGTCTCCTAAATTCAAGTCAATGTTCAATAAGGGCTCCTCATCATCTTCATTAACAACACACGTTGAACTATTTGGGGTTGAAGACCGAAATGGTATCAAAGAAGGGGGTATTTGGGGCCAAACCACCCTCCTGCAGATTGGTGTCGCCATCAATGGCCATATCGGTGAATATGGCCAGAAGCCTCTCCTCCAAATCAGTTAGCTGCATGTCCTTCGGAGGCGGACCTCCACCGCCAGTCCTGGCATAATGCCCCCGTAACTCGCTAGCTTTCTTTCGTGAGGCACACTTCCAATTGGTCCATGTCTGAGAGAATGTGAGAACATATTATAAAGGGAGCTGAGAGCAATAAACTTTGATGATGATCATCTGGAGATATTTTACCTATGTTTCTTGTTTCTAATTATAGTAGGCTTACTGAACTTGGTTGAAATGAATGAAAATGAAAATGAATGAAAAATCATGAAATTGATAGTGGGAATTAGGTATAAAATGTCAAGTTATTACCTCTTTCCATTTATCAGCCGTTTTAGATGGTCCGCTGCCATCCGAATTGATTTTTTCGGCTACCTTCGCCCACAATTGTTCGGCCATCAAATTTCCGTGGTGGCCATTCAATTGCATTCTGGCAAATCTGCTGG